>JAULKK010101180.1:0-17617 GCA_032355705.1 Rubia peregrina
GTACAAATACACTTTTGAAAAGCTGGAGGGTAAAAGTGCACAAACAGTTGAACTGGAGGGTATAAATGCACTTTTTCAAATAAAAAATATATATTATTTGTTGAATTTGAAATAAAAATACAAAGAGTATATGAAAATAATTTAGACATTTAGGTAAACTTATATCATAGTTAGGCTTATATGGGTCTATGGGTTGGGTCCGAGTCTCAGCATTTTAGACCCGGGCCCGTATCTAAAAATCTAGACCCATACCGAGACCCGAACCCAATGGGTCTGAATTTTTTGGACCCATATCCGACCCAATGGGTCTATACCCTATGAGTCTGGGTCGGGTCCTAGACCCATGATCATCCCTATCTGCGAGTACTATAAAATTTACTATTTAAGCTCCCAAAATGGATAAAGGGTGAATGAGATATAGATGCTCAAAGAGTCACTATTGGAATGGATACTTAGGCGGAAATATATTCGCACGTAATGAGTTTTCTATGGTTTTTGACTGTTCAAAACACGTATGTATCGTGTGCAAGTCTCTAGAAAGCCCAAACCGCGTAACAAGATTCTTGGAATCACGTGTGGAATATATGAGATTTGATACGCGGTTAATCATGATAAGGAATATGAGACATTCTTATCTTTTCATAATCTATTCAAATATTTGTAAAATATTTGGTGGTTGGAGAATATTTTCTCTGATTACGGGAATAAGATCTTTCACCGTATCTTTCCATATGGTCTCTTAGAAAACTATAAATAGAGCCTCTATGTGAGACAAAAACCTCGCACCATTCTCAAGTTCATCCTTCTTCTAAACTTGAGTCTTATCCCTTCTTTCTTGAAGTCTTTGTTTGTCGTTCTGTCTGTCAAGGTGATAGTCCTTCGGGCTTTGCGTGAATCCGAGGTAACTCTCATGTGTTAATTGTTACCTTCAATGGTTTTATCTTAGGGAACGATGTCCATGACGAGACTCATTTGTTTCAAGGGCAGCGAGTTTACTCGTTACTCCATCACCTTGTTTTGCTTGAAACATGATTTGTTTATTGTTAATATATAGCATGTGTGTTTAATTATTCATAATTTAATCTTTCGGATTGTATGCCTGAATAATTAATAAAAGTTTATTATTCTTGTATATGTAAATTGCTCTTTCAATTTTCATTATTTAAATTTTCACATGATAAAATCAATATAAGTCCAACAGTCTTGAAACAAATGAATTTGTTGAGTAATATCGATTCGAATCTAATCGCAATTCTTTATTGCATGCCATATCGATAAATAATTTGGTTAACACTTCGTGTGCTCGTGTTTGTCGATAAATAATTTGGTTTAACATGTTTGCAAGCCTTACTAATTGCATAGAGCAATATGCGTAATCTATATCGGTAGTTGCAACCGTGAAATATGCCTAATCTATATCGATAGCTACAATCGTGCAATAGCCTAATCTATATCGATAGCGGCAACCGTGCATGTCTGATGATTGCATGTTTATGAAATTTATTATTTGGTGCTTAATTGCATTCGAGTATATATGCTTTGGAAATTTATTGTTTGGATACTTAATTGCATTCGAGTATATATATGCATCAAAATTTTATTATGATTTTTTTAAAATTTAACATAATCATTTCGAGCAATTCATTGTATATTGCTTTGAAAATATTTTTTATAATCTTTATATGCGATATTAAATGTGTACATATATTTAACGAGATTTTTTTTGGTATGTACGCATTGGTGACTTGGCGAGTATATAGTAGGTGAGTGGCAAGCTTTTGCTATGTGGTCTGGTGCACTGATCGTGTCATGGAGTGTAGAACTTGCAATGAGTACCTAACCGTCTCTTAATATGATACAGTATATAATCAAAGGTAATATGATATTTCCATTTATGTTGATTTAATTCAATATTAAATCAAACGAACACAATTGGGAGTTTTGGTGAACAACTTTGCCAAATGACAGTATAATTTACTTTTGGTTGTAATTGACTTTACTAAATTAGTCAACCAAGATTAATATTTTATTAAATGACTTGCATGATTTTATTTCTATAATAGGTGGAAGTACGGTACATGATTAATATGTGGGATTCAGTATCCGTACATGATAGTCAAGTTCTATGAATTTATTTTGCTTTCGTGAGCTTTGTGCTAATTGATCGCAATATAGTATATATCTGATTAATTCAAGACTTGAATTCATGCATGTGAGAACAGAGTTATTGAATATCTATGTGCACATTTTGTGCATCAAGCTTGCATGTGAAAATTAAGCTTTATGTGAAAATGAAGAATCCCACGTGGTTTACATTTATTGCATGAATGAAAATCTTAAATTGTTTATCGTTTTCATGATTTGCATGTGATTATGTGGTTTTAATCTATCGTGCAATTTTCAAGAGTCATGAATGATTCTTGATTTCATATGCTAAGTAAAAGGTATACAAAATATTAAATTCTTGAACTATGGAAAAATCTTATTGAGTTTTCTATCTTGACAAAGTTTGAAATCTTGAATACTGGTTATGTTTACCATAATTTTGTCTCTTTGACCAACGATATTTGTTGATTTCTGAAAAGGAAATAATCACCATCGAGGGTCGATAAGTGTGGATTTCAATTAATTGACTATTTTTGATAATATTGACAGTTTTGATTGCACAAAAAGGAGCATGTATATATGGTCGAACTCTTAACATATTTTGGTTATTGTGTATGACCTAGAAAATATGAACGTGAAAACATTAGTTTATAACTATGTCTAGGGTGTTCGAGAGGAATTTAACTTGGCCCGAGAGGGTAAACTTGAACTTGAGTCGAGGAGCGAACTCAACTTGAGTTGAGCAACTGGCTTGAATGTGTTTTGAGCACGAAGGCACTCAAACTTGATTTGGTAAGTCTGGAAGTCAAGTGCATTGTACTTAAATTTGGCTTAAATATGGGAGTATGAGATTTGTGTGGAGTTAGAAAACTCACATTGTACCCTATAGAATTGGGAAAATCCGCGCCATAAGGGATATCGAAGAAATTCTTAAATTGGATAGTCAACTGAATCCTTGATTACTTGATACTACATTGGTTGTGATTGTAATCATGATGGGATGAATGGTTAATTGAGATTGGGAAGTTTAGTCATCTCTAATTCCAGAAATGTTGAAGGAATAAGAGAGACTTCCACAATAAAATACACTGTAGCGTTATGATTTTGAAAGGAACTATCCCTAAAATAAATTTTTGGGTAAGACCTTGGCATTTGATTCAAATTTGAACAAACGAGACTTGTACAAGTCACTGAGGTGGACAAAATAATGTTGTCCAAAGGGGTAGACGTAAAATTAACGAAACCACTTATGATATGCATAGAAAGCATTTGTGGTTATATATGGTTATGATGACAGATACGTAGAATCCTTTGGTGAATGTGATTCACATTGTAGGATTTTTCGCAAGGTCATTCTTATGTACTTAAGCCTACTAAAGGTGGTGGTTGAATGAAATCACTAGAAATTATCAAAGCAATGTGGGGGAGCCTTTATGTTGGTTGGAGATCTTTCCAATAAGATAACCCCAGAAGGAGGAAAATCAAAATCCTCATAGAGCAATCCTTCAAGTTCTTTCAAATGTGGGGGTTAGCGTATTGCGAAGGTAAGAAAAAGAATACTTAAACAGTATCTTTACTAGATGTGCACAGTGTTAAAAGTGTTATCAATTTCTTGAGATTCACAAGAAATAAGATACGAAAATTAGAATGATTTTCAATGGCCCAATGGGACGGGGGAGTATAAAAGATTTAACTTCAGACAACCTTAACGAAAGTGTGATGGAGCGATATAAAGATGTGATCTAACGCCTGCGAAATCAGCCTCTGACCAGTGGGTTTCTACCCACCTACGTCTTAAAGGAGTGGGATCATACAAAGATACCCAAATATATGGGAGCGAGAAATTGTGAGAAAAGAGAATACAAGCAGATGAAAAATAAAATAAAATGAGAGTTCGGAAACAAGTTGAAAAACTAAAATATTATGCAAATGAAGATGCGAGGAAAGAAGGATTTGTTGGGACTTCAGTAAAATGGAAAACCGAGGCACAAAAGATAAACCAGAGGAACCAATATTTCATTGAATAAAATATTTTCAAGCATCAGAATGATTTTCAAAACTCAGAAGAATTGCAGGATCGATATTGGGGAAGAAGACGATTCAGTTGGTTTTATTTCCTTTTTCTATTTTCTAAAAATTCTTTAGTCTAACAAAGTTTTTTCGTTATTAATATTGAAACAAGGTATACGTTTGAGTTGGAGTGTTGTAAAGTGTAGTTGTACACAATGAGTACGTGATTATATCGGGTTTCAACTTCATTTAACACTTGAAGAGTATGTTCGATAATTGTAGTCACACTTGAGATTCAAGAGTTTATGTTCAAATAATATTATATACTCTAAAATTTAAATTTCATAAATTTAATTCTTTAACATTCATTATGTCTTCAATCCTATATAATCAATTATTATATTTAAAGGATTATGAAAAATTAAGTGAGATCTTACATTATAATTATACTGTAATGTAGACATATGCTACCTGTTAGCATTATATTAGCCATTTAGTTAAGGGTATTTTGGTCTTTCATTATGTTAGCTCTCTTTATGTAATATGATGAACACTTGCAAACCTTATTCTCAGTCTAATAGAACTCTTCTCTAGAACCCTAAATCCCCAAATCAACAGTAGGAAAATTGCTTCCTGAGTAACAATCAATCATCAATGGGGTATTGTACCTACATTGCATGTTTTGAACAAGGGTTTTCTATTAATGGATGTAGGAAGCTTCTTCATTATCAGATAAACAGATCATGCATTTTTCATTTGAGTATGTTCTGTATATTTCTTTTCGGGCGCCTGGTGTATACCTATCCCATGGACAAGAAGTTGTTGACCTTTAGGTCCAGTCCAAGGCTTAGTCACAAATTGATAAAGATGGAGTCATGTTCAAGAAGATTCAGCCACAAATCGAGAAAGGTGGAGTTATGTCCAAGAGGACTCTGCCACGAATCGAGAAAGGTAGAATCACGTCCAAGACTCAGCCATGAACCGAGATTACAGTAACCATGATACAACCCACGATCTGAAACCCTAGCGTTACAGAGCCACGATTGAAGCCTACTATAAATACAAGGAGAGCACACTAGCTCAGGTAAGTGACACTGAACTGAGAAATACCAATTCTCTTAAGGAAAGAACTGACTTAATCGTCGAAGCTTTTTCCCAGGAATCACTTTCGGGACCTTTCTTGTAGGTTCACATTGACTATACAATAAATATCAACCACCTAGCCTGACTGGGCATACCACATCATTGGCGCCGTCTGTGGGGATGCATTTTTTCTCCTTTTGAGTCCTTTATTCCCCTCAGGATAACCATGGATTTCACCAGAAGTGAGTGAAGAAAGAATCATCATACACAAGAAGTAATAGCTAAGCATAACAAGAATATGCATCCCAATTAAGATCAAGAATACGTTCCCAGCAAAAATGAGAGCACAACAAAGAAAATTTGGATGACAACGAAGAAAAAGCTGAATCTCCCAATGCAAATCAAGAAAAGGAGAGGAGAGCTTTCGCAGCTTTCTTAGAAGCAAATAGGAAGCACCTGTATAACCATATTCTAGCCACTATGAAGCCAAAATCCCTAAAAAGAAACAAAAAGTAAGTCAAAGTCATGAGAACCTTAATTACGAAGAAGAAAAGATGGTGATACAGATCAGTCACTCTTATCACCGCATCTTTGTTATTTCAAGATGCCAAAAGATTTTAAGCTACCGTTGCATGTGAAGATCTATGATGGCACAACAGACCCAAGGAATTCTTACATTCCTATCGCAATACTATACGATTTCCCGATGCATAAATTGAACTAGTTTGTGAAGATTTCCCTTTTTTCTTATCTAGTACATCGATTACATGGTATGACGAACTACCAAGTGGAAGTATTCGATCTTGGGCACAGTTATCAGACTTTTTTAGGACGCTTTTATCAGAAGCAAAAATTTATCAAAACGACAGTGGACCTAAGTAACATAGCCCAGTGAAGTGTTGAAAGCCTCACAGATTACAACAATAGGTTCGCTGTCAAAAGTTTGCAAGTTCGTGATCTCCAATCGTCACTAGGCGCATTCACGGGTGGCATGTGATCAGTAAAATTTTATAAGGAACTCTAAAAAAATGTGCCTAAGAACCCAAGAGAATTGTAAAAAATGACTGAAAAACATGTGTGGGCTGAAGAAGCAAACAACTGCAAGATAGAGCATGAGCGAGGTGAAAAAAGGTTAATGGAACACCCACAGGGAGGTTTTGTCAAAAAGGGAAAATGGAATATCCCTCTCAAAGGAAAAGAATCAGGGGTGCAAATGACACCATTTCCAGAAACTCCATTGACGAATTCACGAAAGGAGATTTTGCAAAAGAACAGGGAGTTGTTTTGCGTACCTATGCTAATGATAGCACCAACAGACAAGCATTCTAGGGAATAATATTGTGTCTTTCACAAGGACTATGGACACGACATCGAATACTGCAGAGACTTGAAAAGGCAAATAGAGGAGAATTTGAGAAATGGTTATTTGAGCTAATACATAAAGAAGGATAGAGGAAACCGGTACAACGAAGCTAACAAAGAAGGAAAATCCATGGCAAAAAACCAAGGCACAGGGAATATGCAAAGTAAGAATAAGAAACTGACAGTTGCAGTGAATTATGAAGAAGACCTTATGAACGATGCCCCAGAGAAACTAATCCTATTGATATGTGGATTAGCTGAAGCTCTATCTAACAATTCCTTGAAATCTAAGGCTAGATACTCTCCACTACAAGAACCTACTGATAAAATAATTCACTAAGATGAGACAATAACATTTATCGAAGAGGATGCAGTTCCCAACGCTTTGCCTCATAATGACCCGATGGTATCACCAAGATTGAAAACACCACAGTTTATAAGGTATTTGTGAATGACGGAAGCGCAGTAGAAATTCTATTCGTTGATAGCTTCAATAAGTAGGGATTCAAGCGAACTGATTTGAAGAAGTATACATCCCCTCTCACAGGTTTTACCGGACGAATGGAGACACCTTTGGGTAACATGAAGCTGTCTGTTACCATAGATGAGAATGAAAAAAAATTGCACTATCATGTGCGAATTTGTTGTCATAGACGTACAAAGCCCATTCAACGCCATCATTGGTAGGCCCAGCATGAATACAACAAAAGCGGTATGGTCACCATATCACTTGGTGATGAAATTTCCAACTCCAGCAGGAATCACAACGATACATGGAAATTAGCAAACAACTAGGCAATGCATGGTCATCGCAATGAGAGCAGGAAGAAAAGCTGAACAGACAAAAATGGTAAGCACTATCTTCGATAATGGCTTATTCGAGCAAGAAGAACCTCTGGTTGATCCAGAAGAGGAAATGGAAATTGTCATTCTAGTGGACACTTCCAAATGTGTAAAGATAGGAAAATATCTTCCAAACAAAGTGAAACAAAAAGTGATGGAAATCCTGCAAAGTCACAAAGATACATTTGCATGGACTGTGCAGAACATAGGAGGAGTCAACCTAGAAATAGCTATCCACTCTCTAAATATCAATGATCAATCCAGTTAAGCAGAAGCAACAAAGCTTTGCTAGAAATAGACAGAAGTGATCGAATAGGAGGTTAGAGCACCGCTTCATGCCGGTATTCTAAAGGTAGTAATTTATCCAAAGTGTTTGGCAAATCGAGTGATGGTAAAGATGACAGATGCAGAATGGAAAATGTGCATAGACTTCACTGATCTAAACAAAGCATGCCTAAAATATTGCTACACGTCACCTAAAATTGACCAGTTGGTGGAAGCAATGTCAGGATACGAAGTCCTCAAATTCTTGAATGTATACAAAGGATACCATAAGATACTGATGAATCTAGAAGATGCCAAAAATGGCTTTCATAACATGCTTTGGAGTATTTTGCTCCGTGAAGATGCCATTCGACCTAAAGAATGCTGGCACAACGTATCAAAGAGTAGTCGACACTACATTTCACAAACAAATAGGATAAAATATTGAAGCATATGTTGACAACATGGTGATCAAAATTAAAAAATGTGTACCAGTTTTTACAGCACCTAAAAGAAACTCTGGATGCACTAAGTGCGAATAACATGAAACTGAATCCTAAGAAGTGCATAATTTAAGTGGGTGCAAGAAATAATTTGGGGTATAAAGTATCCTCAAATGAAATTGAAGCTAATGTTGAGAAGATATAAGCAATAGTCAATCTACCTCAGCTGAAGAAGTACACGTGTTGATGGGATCGCTAGTATCACTTAGCAGGTTTGTCTCCAAAGCTGCGGACATTTTTTCCCACTTTTCAACATCCTCAAAAGGGCCAAGAAGTTCAGCTGGAATGAAGACAGTTAGAAATTATAGGAATCGTTGAAAGAACAGCTTAAAGAGCTGCCAACACTGAAACCACTAATGCTAGGATAGACTCTATACCTATACTTGGAAATTTAAAGAAAAGAAGGGTGTTCGGTCTCTGTGCGTCAAGAAAGGCAAAGGAAAGTTCTAGTGTACTACATTACTAGAATACTATAAAGTACAAAAATAGCGAACTTACCCATTGAAAGGTTATCTCTTGCATTAGTCAACTCAGCAAGAAGACTGCGAAAATCTTTTCAATGTCATAGAATAGTTGTGTATACTGACTACAAAATTAAGAATATTTTGAGCAAGCCAGAATTGTGTAGAAGAATAAATAAATGTGCTCTTGAATTGGGACAGTATGAGATTCAGTTTTAGTCGCGAACTGCAATAAATGCGTAAGACTTAGAAGATTTCACTGCGGAAATGACGAGTGTAGCTGCACAAGAGGCAAGCACACTAGAAAATATTGGAATAGATAAAGGGAAATTAAAGTGAATGGACATTGCATGGAAACTGTTTATTAATGGGGTAAATAGAAAAGAAGGTTGTGGTGTAGGATTGCTACTGGTAAATCCAGATGAGGGAGAACACAGATACTCACTTAATTTCAATTTCCCACTCACCAACAATGAAGCAAAATACGAAGCACTAATACACAGGTTTGACTTACAATTAGAATGAAGGTTAAGAATGTTAAGTGTTTTAGCGATTCACATATAGTAGTCTAGCAAGTGCATGGAGATTATGATGTGCGAGAGGAGCAGTTTATAAATTATTTAAGAAGATTTCTCCAGCTCATAGGACAACTTGGATACTTTGACATTCAACACGTACCATGAAGTGAGAACACTAAGGCAGATACCTTAAGTAAGTTGGCGACAGCTGCCTTCGATTCTTTGCTACGATAGAACCATGTAAATGTAGAAGTCATATTGGTCAGAAGTACGGTCACAACAATTGTGTCAACAGTCTAGGCAGAAAAATGAAATGGATGACACCTTTAAAGTACTACTTCGAAACAGGAAAATTGACTACATAAAAGATTCATGCCAGAAAGTTAGAATTACGATCTCACAACTATGTTTATGGGGGGAATATTATACAAAAGGGTTTCGTAATCTCCATCGATAAAGTGTGTGGGACCATCCCAAGCAAGTGAAATCATGAAATAATTTCATAAGAGACTATGTGGGATTCATTAAGGATATCGAACAATCGTGAAAAAGATAATTTGAGCAGGGTTCTATTGGCCGACAATGTTTAACAATGCGCACAACTTTGTGCTAAAGTGAAAAAGATTCCAAATTAATGTGTCGGTATCTCATAAGGCACAGGGCACTTTAATAGGGATATATGAAGCCTGGCCATTTGACAAATGGGGAATCGACTTGAGTGGGCCTTTCCCCAAAAGAGGTGGTAATACAATGTTTCTAGTCGTATAGCAATTGACTACTTCACGAAGTGGGTAGAAGTGAAGCCATTGGGAAGAGTCATGGTAGACGTCACAAGAAAGTTTGTTTGGCAGAACATAGTTTGTCGGTTTGGTGTGCCCTAAACTATCGTCCCAGATAATGGTACGCAGTTCACAAGTTTGACCTTTACCGAATGGTGCTCAAAGTTAGGGATTGTACAGAAATTCATGTATGTAGCTCATACCCAGGCTAACGGCCAAGTAGAGGTAACTCACAGAACAATAGTCCAAGGAATTTTTAAAAAATTGAAGGGAAAGTTATCTGGTTGGGTAGACGAGATACCAAACACACCAAGGTCATAAACAACAATAATGCGAGAACTAATTGGAGAAACACCGTACAACCCAGTTTACGGTCATGAGGCAGTAATACCAATCGAAATTGGGAACTCAAGCCTTAGGGTTGAAAATACAGTGAAGATGATAATCCTGAAATAATGAGATTGGATTTGGATGAACTTGAGGAGAAAAGGAAACATGCAATGATCATAGAGGCAAAGTACAAGGAGAGGATGGCCCGAGCATAAAATGACAAAGCAAAAAAGACACAACTTTGAGTTGGCGATCTCGTGTTGCAGACGAGTGAGGAAAATATGGTAGTAGAGAAAGGAAAACTATACCCAAAGTGGGAAGGCCCGTATAAGATAACGAAAGTGCATCAATCTAACTGCTACGAGCTAGAAATATTGGATGGTAGCAGTGTCCCGAACACTTGGCATGTGATCAACCTAAGGAAGTTCTATGTTTAGATCCGTAGTAGGAGATATGGAAAACTTAGTTGTATATTAGCTATGATATGATCATTGGCGGCATTTTCACTATTTGCCTCATTGTTTAGTTTCCTACACAATATCATCACGACCGTACATAATCAATATCAAAAAATATCTTTCTGGGAAAATCACCCATAGTGTTGTTCACTTACATTTATGCAAAAAAGTAGCAAACTGTGGCACATCGCAAAGAAAACCAAATATCATATCTCTCAATCGTAAAAAATAAAAATAAATTCACAATCACAACAAAGCAGGATACAACCATTGTAAAAGTACGAATAAAAAATTTAGAAAAGCGATAAAAGCAAGCAATAGATCTTGCGGCTTCGGATAATACTAGTCTACGATCTTAATTTTGCAAGCTATAGATCTTGCAAAAATGCTCACATGCCTACAAAAACAGTGACAAAAGCAAGAAATATATCTTACCGCTTCGCGCAATATAAGTTTACCATCTCAATTTTTCAAGGGGTAGATCTTGCAAAATGGCTCAACTTTCTAGAAAAGAAAATGGTAAAAACAAGCAATAGATCTTGCAGCTTCGCACAATATAGCTTACAAAACCTCAATTTTACAAGCTATAGATCTTACAAAGAATTACAAAGGTGCAAGTGCAAACACATTGAAAATATAAAATATGAAATTTTATGTTAATTAGAAGCAAATGCATCGAATTCAAAAAGGCAACACAAAATAAAAACACAAGGATAGTACTTGTAACATATGAAGAAGCTAATTATTACATTAAAGAAAAGTGAATTACCCACGCCTTGGTGCCCGAGATGGTCTAGCTGAAGAAGCGCTGCCAGAGCAACGAGATTGCTCAACCAGATATTTCTCCTCAGATAAAATATGTTCATAGCGCCATTTCATATGCAAGTAGGCAGGATGTCGGGTTCGACTACTTCGCTCCATACGATTAAGATACTTTGCATAGTATTCCTTATAGTCAGATATATGACCGAATTCCTTGCAATCAAGTTGAACACTCATGATAACTTTTATTCGAAGTCTCATGGTTACGTATCTCCTCATGTAGTTGACGAATGTGTGACCTAACTGATTCAAATAGATTAATCCTCTGCTCGCTAATATTCTTGTGAGATCCCCATGGTTAGAAGAACCACTAGACTCTGCAAAAAGGGATTTCAATTCATCTTTGTAGTGAACACAAGCTTGTTCAAGATAATGTACGTATGAGTCAGGTCGATCGCACTCAGCACGAAGGTGATCATTCTCATTACGCAGATGAGTATTCATAGCGAACTGCTCATCAAACCTGCTCAACCATCCTGATGAACAAGCAGAAAGGTGATCATATTCATCCTCTTTATTCTTTAGATGATCCAATAATTAGTCAATGCAAGAACACTGCTTGTCTATGATTACGGTCTTTTGATGAGCTTGACGTGCTTTATTCACGGATTTTTTTGCTTCTTCTTGCTAACCAATCATTCCGACCAAGCTTAGCTGCTGTCGCTGAATAAGGCCATTTTGTTCGCCGCACAACCCTTTCAACTCACGAATATACTCTTGTGACTCACTTATAGTCTTCTTCCATCCAAGCTCCAGATCATTAATGCTTAACAACATGTATTTGAGACGAACACCCAACGACATCACCCACTACTTAACGCAACTAGGAAGATTGGGTGAATGCACGTACATACCAGAATATTCAAGATCAACTAAGTTGTGAACAATATCCTTGTCAGTGGATTCAATATTATACCGTCGGGTACAATTTACTACAAGGACAACTCACAGGAGGGTATGAAGATGGCGAAGAAGCAGGGACATGCCATCCACGACATAATGGAATATATTACAGAGTAGAACTCCCTGTAAATGAAAACGATCGCCAGAAAGACACTTAAAATATTCATTGGATAGGGAAGTGATAACCTCAATCAGTCTAGTAGGGTAGCAATATTTGGGAGATATAAAGTGGAGATGTCGCTCAAAGCGAACATTAGAACCCATCATATCATGAATGTTTTAAAACTTATAGTCGATCAAAATATCCAATCCTTGTATATATATAAATATTTGTAAAAAATGAAAAATTATAATTAGCATGAAAACTTTATATCAAATGTGGTACATAAATACATTACAATTATCATTATACGTTACAGACATAAATATAAATGCTCTTAAATTAAATGATAACACTAAAATTAACTAACATTAGAAGGAGAAGCAGACACATGCTGAATGACATGAGTAAACTCCTCTCTGTTCACATTCTAAGCAGGACTCTCTACGATTGCATTCAACTCTAGGTTCGAAGATGGCTTAGGTTTAGAAGAAGCAAACAGAAGGATAGAAACATAATCAACTTGGCAACCTTGCAGCTCAGAAATAGAAGGTAGGGAGGGAAGACCAGTGAGATGTGATAGAAGGGCATAATGATGTCCACCATAAAAATTTTAAAGGATAAATTCATTATTCAGCGCGGTTTTCTTTAGCACCAGTATCTCCTCGGACTTAGCTAGTGAAGGCAATTTCCTTGCCTTCAAGGTAGGGTTCAACTTCTGCAGCTCCACTAAAACTTCACACCAACCGACATTGCGAGCAGAACTAGAAACTTTTTAAAAAATATTGAAGAAGGATGTCATCTTGAAAAGACAGTAGGCAAGAATTTGAGGGTAATTGGGCAAAGCAAGGCGTTAGTCTGCATCTCCTCTAACTCAGAGCAGAGCTTACTAGCTTTGCTTTCAGCAACTTGCACACGCCTCTCAGCTGGTTCAAGCGAGATCTTCATATCCTGGCGCTCCTTATCGCTAACTTTATACTTCTCCAACAAAAACCTTTCTCCTCGGAAAATTTGGAAACCCATTCACCACCAAGCCTCAAACTCTCACCAATCTTATATCATCCATAAAAAAGTAAAAAAGTAAAATATAATAGTCAGATATCGTAACGAAAACATACTAATGTAGGACAAAGTTATTTTAAAACTATAATGAACATACTATAATCATCGACTCGTGGATATGAAGTTTATAAAAAGTAGTGGTAATAGTCCCTACTGTTAACAAATTACCACTTTGTGGTGGAGGCTTAGAATGGGAATGGCTTGTGCGCTTCTTTTTCTCCAAAGACTCTGATGCATCAGAAGAACCACCACTCTGTTTCTTTCGTTTTTAAATTTTCTCTTGAGTAACAGCTTCAACATTAATCATAGGTACCTCTTTATCTTCTGGTACCCTTCCTTCAACTTATGCTAATTGGGAGTTAGCTTGAGCGAGGTTCTCCCATGAGACACCATCAGCATCAGTGTCCCGTGGAAGGACATATACATTCTCCATTTCTTCAAGTTTATCTTCATGGATGAGCGACTTATCAATATTGTGCCTGACAAGATCTATATCAACCATAAAAAACACAATTTAAGTTGGGCGAAAAGACATACACAACTGAGCAGTAAGAAAAAACAAGGGATAAAAATAATGCATACGAAATAGGGAAGCTACAAGATAACAACAAACAAACACTTCACTGTCAGATTCAACATGACGCATATCAATCGAGTGTTCGCTGAGTTTCAACACAACCTCGGAAGTAGCATTAAGTCGAACCCCCAGCTTAGGAAGTTTGGACTTGGGAACATTATAGTTCCAAACTGGAAGGGTATGTTCACACTCACACCCATTTTTAAATAAAAGAATTTTTTTTCTGCCACACACCACAATTGCGAAGGAACCCACTGACGAACTCAACAGTGGGAATTGTGGGATAAAATGTGAATTCTTCGGATGCATTTTCACCTTACGAAGATGAAACAAGTTACAAAATAAGTCAATAGAAAAAGGTACATCGACTTGGGTACATACATAGTGGAAACCCACAATGATCGCAATACCCTTAGGGTGAAACTGAGATAACACAATTTTGATAAGATAGAATAAAATCTATGTCATGCTAAGGGAGAGGAAAAAAAGTCCAAATTTAAAATAATATAAATAGCAAGATATATAGCCGGCAGGAAGAGTGTGAACACTCTTAGAGACAACAGGAGATTTGAGCTCAAACAAACACATGAAAGGGAAATTAATTTTTAGATTTTCAAGCAGAAGAATAAAAAGAATGCTATTAATGACAGAAGAACTGGTAGGATGATTGGAAGCCTCCCCCAAGTTAACATCATCAACCCGGACACCCTCTAAGGGAGAATCAACAAGACTAGGAGTAGATATTTGGGCAGAGATGACTCCTAAAATTTAGACGAAAACCCTATGAACTAGAGTCACAAAGTACAAACTGTATATTCTGGTAAAAGTAAAAAAAGAAACACAGAATACATGCCAGAGAAGACAATCGGAGAACTTTCGGACCAAAAGTGAAGACCAAAATTGGTAGAGTGGAGACACTGCACAAATTCACAATCGAGAAAATCGTTTAAGAAAGGGAAAGAAGAGTAAAGACATAATGCACAGGAGCAATAAGAAAGAAGAGGAAAATGTAAGATTGAAACGTCTGAGGAACCAATAAATAATATTATTTAAATTAAGATACTGGAACGTAAAAAAGAAGGAGTTAAATCAGCCAGAAATACAATTATGGAATTCTGACAAAAAGTAAATTACCTTTTGCGGAATACGAGAAGGCGGTGATATATGATTAGGTGATACACTGAATAGTGAATGAAAATTCAGAACGACGTAGCGAATAATGAGGAGTGAATCTCGGCTTAATGAAGAAAGATCACAACAGCTAAGCCTATCAGATGACCTAAATTGGAAGTATAAAATTTTCAAAATTCAAATTCAAGTTCAAATTTAAAAACTAGGCATCCCGACAAAATTTTAAGTATAACCAAGAAGCACATAACACTTCGCACATACACCGTATGATACTATCATGATGAACATGTTATTACAGTTTAAGTACTAAACATGAAAACAGTTTGCACATATCCAACAAACATAGTCATCGCTACATTTTTCATGTATTTTATGGCTTGGGGGGGAGCTTAAGGTGTTTACCTAGCCCATGGACTAGAAGTTGATGGCCTTCAGGTCCAGCCCAAGGCTCAACCACAAACTAATAAAGGCGGAGTCATATCTAAGAAGACTCAGCCCACGAACCGAGAAAGGTGGAGTTATGTCCAAGAGGACTTAGCCACGAACCGAGAAAGATAGAATCACACCCATGAGTCGGCCACAAACCAAAATTATAGTAACAACGATACGAACCACAATCTGAAACCCTAGCAATGCGGAGCTACGATTGCAGTCTACTATAAATACAAGAAGAGTGGGAGGTCATCGCCGTACCTCTCAAAGATACAATTTATAAGCCCTAAATGCTTAATAAATACAATTAAGTATATAGTGGCAAGTCGGGGTCATCCACAGATAAGAGGGATATTCCTAAACGTTTACACATATAAGGTTGGATTAAGCCTAGATATAGATATATACATATATAAAAAGCATGTAAAGAGGGGGGGGGAGTTTGGGTTGGTTTTCCTAAGTTATGAAAGGAAAGACAAGACAACTAGCAAAGTCAAGTAATTATGCTAATCATGCAACAAACTAATAAAAAGAATAAAAAACTACGAATGACAAAGCCTTGGGGCAATATATATCCGGTTTCGAACCTCTTATCCATCATTGAATCTACAACCTATTTACTACTTTAACTACTTGTAGTAAAGATAAATCTTCTACCCCTCTTTGATAGTAGTTTACAAGAGTGAATTTGACATCTCTCGCTAAACCTCACCAATGATGCCCTTTAGCCGTTCAACGCTTAAAAGTATCCCATTAGTGACATAAATTACAAAAATCAACAAGTTTGGTAACACTTACCGTGTCTAAGAATTGAACCAATTCATGCATTTACACAAGATTAGTCAAGAACGTTCAACGTTCATAAAATTCTCTCATTTGCTACACAAAACAAACATGACAAAGAATTCGACATTATCACATTCATCTAGCATTCATCAAGTCATCAACCATATTAGAAGGTCTAATTAATGCCTTTGGATTTCATATCAAAAGAAAGGAGAATTAGCCACTTTCCCCAAACCCTAACACATAATCATACACACAATTCATATACTCAAACTTACAACACCATTAATGGAATCAAAAACCAAATTCAAAGCACAATAAATGCATAATAGAGAAATCATTAAATAGATAGAAATGATTTTCAAGACATGGATAAGGAAACTTCAATCCATTGCTCCCGAGGAGATTACTACCCTAGATAATGAAAATACATAACTAATCTACAAAACTAAGAAAAGACAAAGAAGGGTTTGGAAAAGAGGAAATTTGGCCAAGAAGAAGCTAAGAAATGAGTGGATGAAGTGCTATATATAGTACAAGAAAAATGGGAATAAAAAGCAAGTTTCAGGATGATTTTTGCAACTTGCGATGTCTTTTTCGTGACTCGCAACACATTGTTTGCGACTTGCGATGCTACAGTGTCAAATATCACCTCCCAGGAATCCTAATTCGCGAGTCGCGACACAATCAATTCAGTTTTTGTTTTGCTTCCTTCGGGTGAACTATTGATTCGTTTTGAGAGTTCTCGTAGTCGTTTTTATAGTACTCGAGAAGATAAATCCAATGGTTCAACCCATGGATGATGGTTTTTTTCCCGATAATTCTCAGAACTCTGCTTCAAAACATAGATCATTCTTCATCCTCTAATTTTCTCTCCTTCTTCACTTTATCTTCTACCACTTTGTAACCATCCATGAAAATGGAGTTCTCTAAACCACTTTGAAGTACTTACGATCAATCTACATATTAAACTCACAAAAATAATCTAGATGCTAGTAAGGACCAAATATCCATCAGGCTCAAAATAGGTTACAAAATGAAGGATTTAGATGCAAAAATAAAAAATGGTTATCTAAACCCCTCATGA
>JAULKK010101287.1:702-17617 GCA_032355705.1 Rubia peregrina
AGCCCCCGCCAGAATCCAGCCCTAGTTCCGCCACTGGATGACGGGAAAATGATGGAAAAAATTGGACAAAAAAGTCCCTAAAAAATATTAGTGATATGTTCCTGTAAAGTTATTAGAAATATGTCTGGTAAAATTATTAGTATTAACTCACTTGAGCTGAAATTTAGCTAAAATTGCACAAATGCTCATGTCTAAAGTTGAGGCTGCCTCAAAAAATACTTTCGCTATATTATGTTGTCAATAAGTTCAACGAGATTATTGACTTGTTTAACCAGCAAGCAACTGACTCCTACTCGACTCTATCACATTCGTTAGTTGTTCGGGACTCGATCAAATTCACTAAATGTTCGTAAACCATTTCATTTATTTGATTTGTTTATATCCTATAATTGAAATGATAGTTCTGATTCACCGTAACGACAAAATCTTCAAGGTAGATGAGTTCAGAAAGAAAGGAGTTTCGAGCCATTTTACTTTTATTCCCATTTTGTCATCCGATCATATCAGTGTGTGCTATTCAATCTCGATCTTTGTTGTCTATCTGAATCAGTCTGTTGATCCAAATAAGCCTATGTAATTAGGCGTCACAATTTAAGTGTATGATTCATTAGTTTTGTTGTCTATGCTGTTGATCCAAATAAAAACTTGTAGGTAGCCGTTGGTAATCTAATCCATCATGTTGATCCAAATAGGTAACCGTCGCTAATATCTGCGATCATAATCTAGAGCATTACCTGTGGATTGAGCTTCTGGGAGCGGCAATCCCCGAGAACCATTCTATTAAGAAAATGATGAATCAATTGTTACTCATTTCGCACAAAATATATGACATCTTTAAACTCAGAGTTATTCCAAATCACTACAAAAAGAGAAAGGAATATATTACTATGTATTCATATATAATGACTAGAAAATTAATGAGGTTAGATTCTTTCACATCTCTTCCACCATTGATCACCATAATTAAATTTACCACATTTTAAAAAGTAATAATCATAGTCTCTTTTTTAAATTTTAGGCGTACTTCTTGTATATGAATATAAATCAATCAAATGGTTTACGAACAACTGGCGCATTTGATCGAGTCAAGTACAGCTAGGAAATTTGATCAAGTCGAGTAGGAGTCGGTTAATACTCGTTTAAATTGTCAAACTTATCAAACCAACATAGTATATTAAAATTTTGTATCTACTAACATATATAAAAATGCAAAAATAAACCGATATATCATCTAAACAGATAACCAATTCATATGCACTAGTATTCAAATTAAAACCCTAACCCTAAGAGGATGAACATAACATGGTTGATTTGCACTTGTCCTATAGGGGGCCTTTGATCATTTACCCTAACAAAAAAATTCTCTTTCATATTTTCTAGCGGATTCATATAATGTGTTGTACTAGCAGAGAGCATTCTATTAAATGCAATAACGGAAGGCAGTTATAATTTTTTTGGTAATAACCGCCGTAACTGACCTCTCCGAACTCGAATGCTTCTAGTCGGACCCCTCTTTTGAAATTAAAGGCAGTTAAGGCTCATTTTATGGTAGTTTTTGAATAACCGCCTTTAATTAGGGTTAAATAAAGGCGGTTGTGACAACCCGCCTTTAAAAATGACCATTTACGATTTCAAAAATGAGGTACGAATGAGATTCTGAGCTTGGAAAACACATGGTGACCATATCATAGAGAGAAGATAAATTTTTCGAGGTTGGAAAATATTTTCCCAGATTGGAAAATATGTAATCGTGTCTTAATTAAGAAAAAAATTGTTTCCGAGTTTGGAAACTGCCCAAATATTTAAATTAACGTGGCCATTTCATTAAATTCCACAAAACCCTAAAAATATGTAGAAGAAGTTCAATTTTTATCACCTTTGTTAAGGAAAAGGTTTGGTGCTTGGGAATTCATCATTTACCATTGGAGAAGGTTAGTTTTATCCAAATTATGTACTTAACGATCTTGAAATAGTAGAAGGTGTATTAAATGTTTCACATATATATATATATATATACACACACACATACAAAATTAGATTTCATGATTAGCTAGGGTTATGACTTTTGTGGAATGGATCCTCATGTGTTGCATTTTAATTGACTTTTAGGTTTATGGATCGAGATGAACTAATTGGTAATGATTTTATAAAATCATCCGAGTACATGTCATTGGTTGAATCATTTATTTCATTTCATGCTTTTAAAAATGGTTCTTCGTGTGCACGATACCCGTGTAAAGATTGTAGAAATGATGATTCTGTAGGGAGGAAAACATTGTTGGAATATCTCATAATGAGGGGGTTCCAAACAAGCTACACTCGTTGGGTGTGGCATGGGGAACTTGTGGAAGTCTCTCATTCGAATGAATTGAATGACACTATGGTGAGTGATAGATTAGATGGCAACTGAGAGTTTGATGAAATGGATAAAGATATTGCAAGGGAGTTCAAAGGTAAGCCGAAGTCGTTACAAACTTTTATTGACAACAAAGGGACACCTTCGTACAATGGTTTGAAACACTCGGTTTTAAGTTCGACTCTAGAGATAATGAACTTGAAGGAAAAATTTGGATAGATAGATAAGTTGATGATCAAGGCTCTCGAGTAGTTCAAGAATTTACTTCTCAAAGGTAATTTAATGCCCAATAGGTTGTATGCTGCAAAAAAAAATACTATACCTGATGGGATTGGAATTTCAAAATATACGTGCATGCACAAACAATTTTATGTTGTATAGGGGGAAGTGGATAAAGATCTTGAAACTTGTCGGGTATGTGGCGAGTCTCGGTACAAGTTGAAGAGAGGTGCGATTATGGTGGGTGCGGAAGTTCCATTGAAATCAAAGAAAAAGACAATGGAAAAAATGTTATGGTATCTCCTGATCATTTCCCGTTTGAAGAAGTTGTATGCATGTTGGGAAGATGCAAAGTTGTTGCATTTGCACGTGGATAGGGTCGGACCGGCGGATAATGTGATGATACATATTTCGTACGGAAAGCAATGGAAGAAAGTTGATGCTCTATACCCCGAGTTTGGAAAAGAGTCTCGGTATTTGAGGTTAGGATTATGGACCAACGGTATGAATCCCTTTGGTAATATGAGTAGCCCACATAGATCTTGGTCGGTTATGTTGGTTATATACAACTTTCCATCTTTGTTGACCATGAAACCTAAGTATGTGTTGCTGCATTTGATGATATCAAGTCCGAACAACCGGGTAATGATATTAATGTCTATCTTGCTCCTCTAGTGGAGGTTTTATTGAATTTTTTTAAAGATGGCGTTTGAGTGTATGATGGTTTTGGTGAAGATTTCTTCACACTTAAAGCGTTGTTATTTCGCACAATTGATGAGTTTCCTATATATGGAATTTTTCTGTGATGAGACGTCAAATGCATGTATTTTCCGAAGCATTTAACATATCTTTAGTTATATTTGTGTTGGAACGTTGCTAGATTTAGGTAGGATTACATTATAAGGGGTTTGGATAAACCATTTTGGGATTTTGTATCTAAATCCTTCATTTTGGAACCTCTTTTGAGTCTAATGAGTTTTTGGTCCTTACGAGCATCTAGATTCCTTTTCGTGAGCTAAAATTTTAGATTCTTCATAAACACTTTGGAGTATTTTAGTGAAGAACATTTGCAAGGAAGGCCGAAATTGAAGGTCGGGAGTCAAAACGTGGTAAAAGATAAAAGGGTCAAAGAAGGACTTGTGATCCGGAAGTTTGAACCAAGTTACAGGAATGATCCGAGAAGAACCAATCTCCGAGGGTGGTACCATTGGATTCACCTTCGCGATTACTATAAAAAAGACTACAAGAACGCTCAAAATGGATGAACAGTTTACTCGTAGTGATAGAAAGAAGAAGGGGGGCTGATTGATCATTACGAGCCGTAGCGATGTCCCGCAGCCTGCAGCGGATGGATTTGAGCACCCTTTTCTTCATTTTTCAGCCTCAAAAACTCTCTTCATTCATACACTCTAAAAGTCTCCCCAAAACCCTACAGAGCATTTATTCTTCATCGTTTACTCTACCTTTACCATGGATTCGTGCTATTAATTTATGGGTTTTCATAATCTAGGCTAAATATACTATTGGGAGCAATTGGTAAGCATTTATAGTATAATTTTTTGAGATTTGGTTTATCCTATTTTTTTCTTTGATTATCCAGTATTTTTTTGTGCTTGTTGTGTGATTAATGCATGATTTAGACTAGGATGATCAACTAGTTGAAGATTGTGAATAGATTATTTGCTAGGTTTTTGGTCAACCGAAAGAATTTGTCATTTTGTCGATGTGATTATTGTTAATTGACATTAGGTTGTAATTAGAGGTGACGACTAATTATGATTCTTGATTGATGAAATTGCTAAGGTTTAGAATGAATTTGAATGGGTTTGTCTAATTATCGATGTGGCTCACTAACAACGTTTAGCATGAAGGCTAATGCTTGTAGTCGCTGTTAGTAGATGTACTTGTGCTATCTATACGTTTCTCATTCGTAGGACATTGTGGTAGTTGTGTTGGGGCTCTATGTTTATTTCTATTCTTGGGGAAATCTATGACGCTGATCGTGTAGAGTGACCCGAGGGTAAGGGTTATTGTGTGGCGGTTAACTATAACTGAGGAGAGGTGAGAAATGTCTTCACTCGAAAGGTGTTGACAAGTTCTTCACAATATGTGGTTAAAGCATCAAAATGGGATGATTAGTCGATGATCAAAGGATAACTTGAAATGTAAACAAATTGTACCCAAGACTGGTTATCATCTTTATTCCATCTTTTGTGCTAGTTGTAATCGTATTTACATCGTTCTTTCTAATAGTTTGCAAATTTAGTAGTGTTTTCTAAAATCAAAACCCCCCAAGTTTGTTACCACACACTTAGAGTGGCATTTTTGTGTGCTTTTAATTACGTTTAACACTCGATAAAATTCTCTTTTCCTAGTGGACAACCCCGACTTGCCACTATCTACTTTCAAGTAGTTAGCCACAATTAGGGCCTATAAATACTATGTTTGAGAGGCATGACGACGGCTTCCCAAATTTTGAGGAGTGAGCATTTCTACCACCGTGAAGGACCTTTAGGGTCCTAGTTGTGAGTTTTTTCTTTCTTTCTCCCTTATTTCTTTCTCTTGTATTTTTATCACATTGAGGACAATGTGTGTTTCAAGTGTAGGGGAGAGAAACATGTCTCATTGTATTGTAGTGTGCATATGCTCTACTTTGATTTGTTTTGTTTGAAAAAAAATATACCCGTTAAGTTGAAAACCCGGAGGGCAACTTAGGCAAAATTGGGGGTCTGGATAGGTGAAAAACCCAAAAAGGTAACCAATGCAAAAATGAGAGGCCAAATGGTGTGGAAAAAGGTGAGGGTGAGCATTGCAAAAGAATTTTTTTTGTGAAGTTAGGATTAAAACAAGAGAGGGCTCCTAGGAAAAACGAGAGAAAATGAGATAAATTGAAACATTCTATGCTTCTCTTAGTTTATTTATTTGGTAGATTCTTTGGTTGAGTAAGCTAGTTTTATACTTGTATTTAGTACCTCACCTTTGATTGGTATGATGGTTCTTTAGATTATCTTAGGCTTTGAGATGTGAGAGTGTGAGAGATTCTTATGTCTTGGGGGCCAGGGTAGTCCAGGAATAAAATGTTTGGTGTTTTGGGAAAACCTTTGCATGCTAATTTACGCTTAGATCTTTTCTTGTTCTTGTTTACTCGAGGACGAGTAAATGTTTAAGCTTGGGGAATTCGATGAGACGTCAAATGCATGTATTTTCCAAAGTATTGAACATCTCTTTTGTTATCTTTTTGTTAGAAGATTGCTAGATTTAGGTAGGTTTACATCATAAGGCGTTTAGATAACCATTTTCAATTTTCTAAATCCTTCATTTTGTAACCTATTTCAAATCTAATGGATTTTTGGTCCTTACGAGCATCTAGATTATTTTTTGTGAGCTTAATTTGTAGATTGTTCATAAAAACTAAATAGTATTTTAGTGAAGGTTATTTGCAAGGATGGTAGAAGATTCAAGGCCACAAGTCAAAACGTGGTAGAATATGAAAGGGTCGAAGAAGGAAGACAAAGAAGCGGATGAATTGTGATCCGGAAGTTTGAACCAATTTTTTTGGAATGATCCAAGAAGAACCAACATTTGAAGGTGGTACCACTGGATTCATCTTCTCAAGCACTCTAAAATTGACTACAAGAACCCCAAAACATATATCATTGTTCATCCGTAGCGATGGAAATAAGAAGAGGGCAGAAGCACCTCCACGGGCCGCGACATATACCGCAGCCCGCGAATACAAAAATGAGAAATGAGGTGTTGGCCAGATTGGCGGCTATGGGCTTCAATACATTGCTATGGTATGCAGCGAAAAATATGGCATGTTAATATTTCCTCACTTTTTAGCCTCTAAACTCTTCCTCTTCATACTTCTACTTGAATTTTCTCTCCAAAAACCTAGAGAGCATTTATTATTCATATTTTACTCTATGTTTACCATGGATTCTTGCTATTATGTTATGGATTTTCAAAATCTAGGCTAAATATACTTTTGGGAGCAATTGGTAAGCATCTCTAGTATGAATGAGTGAGATTTAGTTTATCCTATTTTGTGCTTTGACTATCAAGTATATTTTGTACTTTCTTGTGTAGTTAATACATGATTTAGACTAGAATGATCGACTAGTTGATGCTTGTGGGTTAATAATTTGCTAGGTTTTTGGCCAAACATGGAAGACTTTGACTTTTTCGATGTGATTATCGTTAGTTGATGTTTGGTTGTAATTGGGTGTGACAACTAATTATGATTATTGATTGATGAAATTTCTTAGATTTCAGATGAATTTGAATAGGTTTGACTAATTATCAATGTGGATTACTAATAACGATTAGCATGAAGGTCGATTGTCGTAGTTGTTATTAGTAGATATATTTGTGCTATCCCAATATTTCTCGCTTGTAGGATATTGTGTTAGTTGTATTGGGTCTTTATGTGTATTGCTATTCTCGAGGTAGTCTATGATGCCGATCATCTAGGGTGACCCGAGAGTAAGGATTATTGTGTGGCACCAATCGCCCACTCCAACTGTAACCGAGGAGAGGAGAGAAATATCTTAACTTGAAAGGTGGTAATAAGTTCTCCACAATATGTGATTAATGCATAGAAATAGGTTAGTTAGTTGGTGATCAAAATATGACTAGAAATGTAAACTGATTGCACTTAAGACTCGTTATAATATTAATTATTTCTTTTGTGCTAGTTGTGATCGTAGTTACATAGTTAGTTTTAATCGTCAGTTAATCTAGTTCCTCAAAGTAATCGTAGTATTTTTTCTAAACTCAAAACCCCCACTTTGTACCACACACGTAGAGTGACTTCTTCATGTGCTTTTTAACTACGTTTAACACTCGATAAAACCCCATTTTCCTCATGGACGACCCCAACTTGCTAACATCTACTTTCTAGTAGTTTTTCGCAATTAGGGCTTATAAATACTATCTTTGAGAGGCATGATGACAGCCTTCCAGTCTGGATACTATGCGAAAGGCCACTTAGCTTGTTCTATCATTGAGAAATACACTATTTTTTGTCAATTATAACACGGTTGTAAGACCGTTTATCAGAGCCATAGGTAGTATTTTCCTATGGGGCACCCATGGCGATTGGCCAAAAAATGGTTCAATGGGAAAGTGAAGGCAAGAGGCACATTGGTGCCACCGACAGGTACATAGATTTATGAAAGTGTTACGAATTTTTCCAATGACTTTGGCAAGAAGAAAAGAAACAGCTTCCGTTGAAGGAAGTTGGAAGAAATTCTCAATTTTTTTAACCTACCTTATTGGGAGCATTTTGATGTTAGGCATTGTTTGGACGTTATTCCCACTGAGAAGAATATTTGTGATTCTTTGGTTGGGAAGTTGTTAAATACCCCTGGGATGACAAAGAACAGATTGAAGACTAGGCTAGATTTGGTTAAGTTGGGTATTCAGAAGAATCCAGGGCTAGTGAGTATTGGTGATGATTGTTTTTTACCCCCTGCTTACTATTCATGTCACAGTCGGAGAAGAAATATTTCTGTGAGACCATTACTAGTGTGAAAGTGTCCAGTGCATACTCGTCCAACATCAGTACTTGTGCGTTAGTCTAGGATTTGAGGTTGGGTTGGTTGAAACCTCACGATTGTCACAACCTAACGCAGGAATTGAATGTCATTGCCATTCGATCTACACTGCCTTCCCATGTAAGATTGTACATTACAAAGCTTTGTTTGTTTTTCAAATCCATATTTCACAAATGTATTAGTGTATCGAAGTTGGATAGGTTGCACGTAATGATTGTGAATTTTTGTGCCATATGCAAACGCATTTCTCTCTCATTTTTTGACATTAAGGTCCACTTGGCAGTTCATTTGGTGTAGGAGATTAAACTATGTGGTACCCGTCCGAGAGGAACATGAATCTGTTGAATATGATTTTATGAAGGAAGTTGAATATGTTGGTTTTCCAATCGGTAGACATGATGGGACGTTGAAGGTGTAGGGGTAAGACAGGGGAAACTATTTAACCTGAGTGCGAAAGATTTATATGTTGCACATCTTTATGTTCTGCGCAACCATGGGAATGTAGTTCTATACATCGAGATTCACATGGATGATATACGAGTGTGCCACCAAATTTAATGAGGCGCAGGTCCTCCAATTGCATACTAGGACATTTGCATCACGGTTGCGGGATCATGTAGATGTCAGTGAACATCCAATAAAGGTTAAATGGTTTGCTCATAGACCATTAGGCAGTGTTCTTTCCTATGTCGGCTATGACATCAATGGGGTTTACGTTTGTAATGAAATCAGTGAATGATAATAGTGTCACTCAAAACAGTGGAGTGTGTCTCTTGTCTCGAAACCTTGCATATTGGAAGTGGGGTTGACGATAATTCTATGTACGCTCTAAAGTACTACTTTGGCACAATTTCAGAAATTTGGGAGCTGGACTATGTTAGTATGTGGGTCCCTTTATTTAAATGTCAGTTGGTGGATATTAATAATGCATAGCACACCGAGTATTTGGGCTTCACCTTTGTCCATAGAAGTCGGGTTGGGTGGAAGGACGATCCTTTCATACTGGCATCTCAAGCGCACCTAGTTTTCTCTGTTAGGGATCCTGTTTATCCTAGGTGGGAGATTTTTGTGGAAGGGAAATGTTTCTTCTTTGAAGAAAATGAGTTAGAGGAAGTGATTGAATTCGGATGTCATACATCGAGTTGTGGAGCTGAAGAAGTTATGTTACTCGAGGAGGATGATAAGAGTTTTCACAGTTTTCTTGGTCGTAGTGACCATGACGAAGGAATGTGTGTCGAAGGTATGTGGAAGATCACACGTAGAAAAAAAGAGATAGAAGAAGGTGGTGATCAAGAAAAGGAAGCATAAGTAGTAAGTTATTCAATTTGAAACATAGTTTATGTCATTCGTCCAGTGATGTACCTTGGATAATTTACATGCTTCTAGTATTTATATTATTTGTTAACAAATCCGTAAAATATTTAACTAACATAGCATTAGAAAGACCATAGAAATGCAATTTAGAAGTAGTATTTGAAATCATTAAAATTCAACAACAATCACTTAAGTAATTAACACCATAAAGTCTAGTATTCGAAATCGATCATAAATAAACCTCATTCATTTACATCTTCAATGTCGCCAGTGGAAGTCGATCGGTCGAGTTGAGGTTGGGATCTTAATGCGAGGTGGCACCCATAAGCTCGTTCAGATTTCTCCATGAACCTGATTCTAGCCTTCATGGTGCAAAATTCATTGCGCATCCATTTGTAGCAATCCTGGAAGCCTTTCAAGTGGGATTTTCAGTACCTACAAAGTATAGCAACCAACCAATGAGCGTTTTAAACAATATAGAAAACATAAATAAACTGATAATTGAATCGGTGCACACGGCGTTGACCATTCGCATGTTATCATCACACAACCCCTCGAAGAAATAGTATACCAAATCTCTCTCCTTGAATGGATGATATGGATAGCTTGCCAGTAGCCTTCTAAATCTTGGCCAATACTTGTAGAGTGATTCATTTGCGAACAGAGATACATTGGAGAACTGCTTCTTCAAACCCGCAGACTTTGAAGCTGGGAAGTATTTCTCAAGAAATATGTGTTTCATGTCCATCCAAGAGGTAATTCAATCGGGTGGAAGGTAGTACAACCAATCTCTGGCTGCATCCCGCAGTGAGAAGGGAAATGACCTCAAATAGTAGTCCTCCTCCGAGACTCTCGGCGGCTTCATTTTGGTACAAACTAGATGAATCTCCGACAAGTGTTTTTTTATCTTCACGGCCATTCCATGGAAAGTTGGAAAACACTGGATCATGCCTCTCTTGAGCTTTCAAGTAACATTTGGTGGAAAGGGTGGGAAGACAATACATAGGGGTTGATTCTCCAAGTGATGAGCCATCAACTCCCTAAGTGTGCGATTATCTTTCGCCATCTCTACGGTTTCTTTAACTACAACAACTGGTTCTTTAAAAACCCCACTTTTGTTCTCCTACTCATTTTTATCCGATTACCTACGAACTCTTAGATATTATAAAGTCACCAAGTTTGTGGCACAGATATGTACCCTAAACTATGAGTCAAACAATATCCAACTAAAAGAAACACTAGCAAAAGGATTATAAGTACACAGATAACCATCAAAAAGGCTCAATAGAAAAAACCAACAAAAATAAAAAACAACACTAACTACTGAATAAACACGCTATGCAAGTTAACTACTAGACCTTCAAACTAACGTCCCAGAAGTAGCGCCAAGATTTGATCCACTCCCTTCCAGGATCTTCAAACAAAAATTGAGAGATACACTAAATTAGAGATCGAATATAAGAATTTATATTATTGTTCTTGTTTCTACCACCATGCTACCAAAAAGGTTAGATAGTAGAAAGACCGGTGTCGTCAAAAGAGATGTTAGGTATCTAAGGGTCAACTAAACACAGCCGTGATCAGGCCGTCAATCCGATCATGCATCAGGAATAATCAATATTGGTAAAACATACTTTGGAGGAGAGGGGGAGGGTGTTGTAACAACTACTAACACGCAATCAACAAGATAATAAACTATGTAAACTAGCACTTGGAGAGTATTTACGTGACATGATCAATGTTGTTTCTATCCTCGATTCCATCACATACAAGAACTACAAACCTATCCTAGTGTTTCTGACATGTGGTGTGGTCGATGGTTAACGTTTTCTCATACATGTCATGTAGGGTGCGCATATAATCTTCCATCAACACCACCTCCATAATTAGAGGAGTGCAACAACGTCCCTGCCTACTGTGCAGATCTAAAATATCCCACGTGCTATTACATCCCTGGCACTACACCATGAATGCTTCTTCCTAGGCCAAAAAAGAAGAAGGGGGTGAAGCACCTTATCCATGGCTCTAGGGTTCTAATATTGCTAAACCTATTTTACTACTATAACTATCTCTATCTGTAACCCTTCAAGCCCATTTTACAACTAAGACTAGTGTATGTTCGATCGTAATGTTGACTCGGAAACCCACGTGAACACACCCACATTATTCCAGACTATCGTTACCCCTAACACATATAGGTTTCCTTCCTAAGGGGATATCAGTAATATACCAGCATGAAATTACACTACTGTGTGTGCCATTCTTAGTGTAACAATTATGCAATTAATAAAAAAAATGAAGAACATGCCAACAGGTGGAAATTCCTAACCTAAAATTTCACAAATTCGATCAAACTCCGGGTAAATTCCATCAAGCCTTTTCCACTGGTCACCATCCAATGTATGCCTTATGACATCATCTGCCAGACGATCTCTTTCCGCATGCTATCAGAGTAATTTTGCATTTTTTTAAGCAAACAACTTTTTCAATCGTGGAATTATCGGAAGATACCATAACTTTTTCAAAATGCCCCCCACTTCCGCACACATGAAAATTTCACCCCGCTTCAACTTGTATCGAGACTCACCACATACCCGGCATGTTTTGAGTTTCTCATCCTCCCCCTATATAGCATGCAATCAATTAGGCATGTAGAGATATTTTTTCAATTCTAAACCCATAGGACAAAGAAATCTTTTCCCGAAATAAGATTTGTCAGGCATACGATTTCCTTCAGGGAGAAATTCTCAAACCAATTCCATAGTTTGAGTCATCCCTTTTTTGGCCCAACCAAATTTGGCCTTTAAATTCATGATATTCAAAGCGGTACTCAAAACTGAATGTTTTGACTTCACGTACAATGGGCTATTCTTGTCATTAAGCAACGACTCGAAGACCTTGGGTTTACCATGGAATTCTATGGAAACATCCTCAACCATCTCATCAAATCTATTGACACCATCTAATTCAACCCATTCCTTAATTCCGACATTTCCACCACTATCCGTCGGTACCTTCCCGTGCCATATCCAAAAAGTGTAACTTGTTTGGAAACCTCGAATTATAAGGTGTTCACGCAACTTCTTCCTCCCTAAAAATGCATAATTCCTGCAATCCTTACATGGGCATTGTGCATGCACTACACTATTTTGGGCCGCATGTTCAAAAGTCACAACAATAAATGATTCTACTAAACACATATAATCAGGTCAGTTCCTAAAGTCACTCTGGATGAGTTCGATTCTATCTATTGCTTACATGAAAATAACATACAAACTCATTCAATGTTAATATGAAACACAATTCCGTTCATAGGGAGTAATTTCAAATTAAAACCCTAATTCAACAAAATGTGTAAAACTTACGTCAATATTGAAATCATTAGTTACCCTTTCACCTCCAAAGAGTGCCCTAAACTTCCTACCTCATTTCTCTAAGTGAAAATGAGATTGAAAGGCTGGATTTAATGCCAGTTTTTGGGTGTTCCAAATTTGGATCATAAATCGGGCCTTTAGAAAAATGGAAACCATAGTCCAACGATGTTCCAGATTCGTAAAAATTAACCAAAGTTTGTTACAAACTCGGAACTTATATTTTTCTTTACATAACGACCCAACCTGGTAGTCCCGAACTCGGAACAACTATTGGATCCTAGTTCCAATTTTGAAACGTAATACGATCAAAGGCAATTGAGAACAACCACCTTTAATAATTTATAATTAAAGGAGGTTATAAACCAAACCCCCTTCTATCATTAACAAACAAAGACGGTTTTAATTTAACCATCTTTGTAAACCCTATACCTGCCTTTAAACATTCGGGGGGTCCAAACGAGACATGTTCTAAGTTTGGAACTCCTTCTAGAAGGCGGTTTTACGAAAAACATGCGGAACTTCCTTCTAACACTTCCTTTAATGAGGCCTCCTCCACTAGTGTACATGGTCTCGAGTAAAGTGTAGATGATTACTTATAAGTATGCAAGGGTTGATAAAAAAATCTTGTTGAAGTATGAGTGGGATCATAGCTAGTTTCCTTTTCACTTGCGGGGATTATAAGTTTGATTGGGGATGGCAAAGGTCTCTTCTAGGATGGTCATAATCGATTTTGGAACAACGGTGAACTTTTTTACTTTTTGCACTTAGGTCTCTCGAAAAAAGTGGGAAAAATGAATTAAAAAAATTGAGGTACCCCTATCTAATTCACATTTCATGACCACAATGTACCAATTTGGGCATTAATGGGTCAATAGGAGGGCCCAAATTATTCACTGACGGTGTATGACAAAACTTTGTGAAAATTACACTATGGCCCAAACTTTCTTGAATGTTCCCTAAGCTTCAAGACTCGGAAGCTAAACATAATACAAATTTGTGATATGGAGATTATGCGTACTATCTATGAGTCACGTGAACCGGGTGATTTTCACTCATTTTTATTGTATTTCCATTAATACCCTTACGATGAGCATTATGGGAACGATAATTTCCAACACATAGAATCACATGAAATTACATATTCTTTGTTTTTTATGAAATAAAAAATTCTTTCCATCAAATTTAGAAAGCGCTAGTACGCAGTCTAAAGTAAATTATAGATAATTACATGTACGTATACGAGGGTTAATCAGAAGAAAAAGTAGATGTCTATGTTGAATCATAACCCTTTCTTCATTACTCTCGGTTATAATAAGTTCGACTATGGATGACAAAGTTTCTTTCTGGGATGATAGAAATCGATTTTGGGGCAACCGGTGAACTTTTTTTTTAATACTTTTTACAGTTAGGTCCCTCCAACAAAGTGGGAGAAGTCGAAATGCAACATCGGAGATACCATTTCTTTATTCACATTCTCGAGACAATGTTTTTCAAATTTAGGCATCAACGGGTCAATGTAAAGGGCAGCAATCTAACACGGAGTAATTTATGACACTTTTTTTTTGAATAATAAGGTCAATGTGTGCGACATCACAAGAGTGTGAATAAAGAAGCATTCGGGCTTAAAGATGCTGGAATAGACACCTCTCTTCCAGATATTTTCTTTAGGGACAGAAGCATTAGGGCCTAAAGATGCTGGAATAGACACCTCATCACGTTCTTCTTTTCGTATTTCTTGGGCTCAGGGCTGAAGGAAAAAACATTAATAAAAATAAATAAACAAACAACAAAATTATACAGATAAAAAAATACCTGCAGTAAATATAGGAGTCGTCAGACCACGAATCCTATCAGGTTTTCTGACAGGATCACCACAATCTAAAAATAATAATAAAACATAATTTATAGCATAAATAACAGCAACACACATACAAATATATAAATATTCACAAAAAGTCAGAAACATCAATCATAAAGCAAGTTTAGAACTAGAATTCAGGATAATCAAATAAACAAAACATATGATCATTAAAGAAAGGTAAAACATCAGTTGAAAATCTAACAACATCATTCTGAAAAAAGGACAAAAAATGTGCACATATAAAAAATGTGAAACCAGCACACACGCAACATCCTATACAAATAGTTAACACATACTAGTGAAAACTGGCACCATCATCACACATAGAACCACACAGTATAAAGCAACATCAGTACAGTAACACTAAAGTCAATTGGAATACTTGTATCATTAAATTGAAACTGTAAAGCATCGAACAAAGCCAGAAATAAAAAAAATCAACTGAGATATTTAAATCATCCGTCCTACTGAAAATCACAATAGAAACAATGTAATTTAAAAAAAATCAAGAAATACCAATATAAAATAAAAATAATAAGAAACACATATATAACACAATTACAAAGGAAACATTAATAATAGCATCAACTTAAACATGAAGGAAAGGAAATTGAAAACCTTGAAACATCATATTAAAACAGTAAAATGTCACTTAAAACCTTAGACGACAAAAAAAAACTAATATAGCAATAAAATAAGATATTTCCGCCAAATATCATAAAAGAAACAAAAACCCATGAGAAGAAGAAGAAGTCTTCTTCATCTTCTTTACAACAACCTTCAAAGAACCGGAAGGCTGGGAGTAAGATTTCGCAATTTTCAACACAGCTTCATCTAAGCTAACATATTCAACTCAACCTCCTATCTTCGACATCTACAAAAAATAAACATGAAAATAATACAGTTAAAAATGATTGACATCAATAACAACCAAATAAACAACATATATATGAAAAACCTTCATCGTCGCAATTATCTAATCAAATACGATAAAAACTTCCAAGTGAACAGCGTAAAAACTACAAAAATTTGACAGAAAACTCAGGCCCACCGACAAAAATGCTTATTAAATGACGAAATTAGTCATCGGTATTAGTTGATGCAAAAGCGATCCGATTAGCAAACGAACATAGAAGAAACTCCAAAAATCAAACCAGAAGCTCCAATTTCCAAACATTCAACATGATCTGACGCATATTAAGCAACGGAATCGGATGAAAGTAGATATTCGCACCGGAAAAAATAGAGCTAGTTCGCTGGAAAAGGGGAAAGTAGGAGAGAAAACTAGTGGTAATAGAGAGAGAAACGAATGGTTTTTGAGAGAGAAAGAAAAGGTTAGAACGAGAGGAAGATGAACATATGTTGAATAGTAAGGGTAGGGTCAAATTTAATTCATTTGCGAATCAGTCCGTAAAGAATTTGAAAACTATAATTAATAACCCATCCGAAATTAAGTCTCTGTTATTTTCAAATCAATCCCCGGTTTCACTGCGAAACAGTCTCGCACAAGATTTTACCTATAAAATAAGAACATATGTCATTGTAGTATATCGCCTCACTAAACCTTAACCTGGAAAATTCAATGGGAAAACCCGTTGGTTGAGGGAAAAAGAGTACAATGTACAACTCTCTCTCAAATTCGTCATAATCATGAATTCTTGCACAAAAAACAACTAAAGTGAAAATTACATTTTAATAAAATCACAATAATCCCATAAATAATGAACACAATATGACAGATATTACTCACTCATTTCTAGAAAGAGTAAGAAACACAAAGTTATTTCTCACACCTCCACAAAAGCTAAGAATTGTGCCATGGTTTCGACTACTTGTGAGATTGTTTGGTTGCATTGGTTGCTTGCTTATATGGGAATCACGCTTCATAGTCTTACACCATTACATAGTGATAATCAGAGTGCTAATCACATTGTACGTAATTCGGTCTTTCATGAGCGCACCAAGCATGTGGAGATTGATTGTAACTTCACCCACCACTATTAGTAGTTTGAGACTATTTTAATGCCTTTTGTTTTTCTCTCTTCTCTGAAGATTGTTGATTTGTTCACGTAGACTCACTCCACTGCGTTGTTTCGTTTCTTGTCTGACAAACTCTCGATGCTTATTGTTGTAGCATCGAGAGTTTGAATGGGGGGATGTTAGCATTATATATTAGTTATTTAGTTAAGGGTATTTTGGTATTGTTATGTAGCAGGTTTGGGGCTCTCTTTAT
>JAULKK010101396.1:0-17615 GCA_032355705.1 Rubia peregrina
AGGAACTACCATCATTGGGCTCAAACACATCTTGCTTTATATCATCAATAACATCAATAGCTTGGCAAGAATGGTATATACTGGGATGATCAATAGAATTGTTCTTGTCAAATTCCATCTTCCGCCAATTACATTCCATGGTTCATGTTCCATTATGCACATCAATTAATGTCCTTGAAGTTTTTTAAAATGGTCTAACTAACAGAATAGGTGTGGCATGATTATCACTCTCCATATCAAGGACAAAAAAATTGGCGGGGAATGTCAAAGAGTCCACTTTCACCAACCCATCTTTCACAACACCTTTTGCGTATGTACTAGAGTGATCGGCTAGTTGGATGACAACCTCGGTTTTGTGCAAATTGCCTATATCTAGACTTTCATACAAATAATATGGTATCACATTAATAGAAACATCTAAGTCTAGCATGTCCTTGTTACCACATTTCCCTTCTATCTTACAAGAAATTGTAACCATTCCCAGATCATCACATTTAGGAGGTAACTCCTCATTAAAATGGCCGAGACACATTTGCTTTTTCCATTCTTCTTTTTGCTTTGCAAATTATTTGTTTCTATTGATTGTACACAACTCTTTGAGATATTTAGCATAACTAGAAAATTTATTTATAGAATTCAAGAGTGGAATGTTTACCTCACATATACGAAAGACTTTGTAGATGTCTTTGTTGTCATCCTTGGTCCTCCTATCCTTCAAGGGCTCCAAAAATGGTGGTTCCGACTCATAGATGGGGATCTCCGCCAGTTTGGACTTCTTTTGAAGAGGGGATAAGGTTTTGGGATTTGATCACGGCCTTGGCATGAAGCTCTCTTCCTCAACTTCTTCTCATTCATTCATCTTTTCATTGGCTAACTCATCTGCCTTCTTCTCCTCATCTTCTTCCTTTTCCAACACCTGGTCGACGACAACCTTGCACTGGGACATTCTCACTTCCTTGCCACTCCTTAATGAGATGACACTCACATTTTGACGAAGATTTATCTCAGGTTGGGTGGGAAGTTTTCCCAAATCTCTTACCTCCATTCGATTCAAGATTTGAGCTATTTTGCTCACTTGAGTCTCTAGGTTTTTTATGCTAGTGTCGGTCTTCTCTTGGTACTTCTCGGACTTGTCCACACATAATATCAATTTCCCAGTGGCTTGCATGATCTCCTCCTTGGACATCCCCAAACCTTCACCTTGATTGTGGGGTTTATCACGAATCCTTTGGTATTGCAGTTATGGTGGCTGGTATTGTTGTTCAGGAACACGGTAAGGTTAAACATTTTGGACTCCTTGTGCATTCCCATATCTAAGATTTGGGTGAACTTGATTAGCCGCATTGTAAGGCCGGTTTTGGTAACTTTCGCCTCATTGGTAGCCTTGATACCCTTGGTTTTGGTACTCTTGGCCTCCTTGGCACCCCATAGCACTTACTTCCTACACATAATCGTCTTGCAAAGTTGGACATGAATCCGTAGGATGTAGAGAAGAACAAATCTCTCATGACTTTACATGAGTTTTTTCCCCAGATTGAGTCATCAATGCTTTGACCATAGAGGTGAGAGTAGACACTTTGTCATCAATTTTTCCATGGTTGAAAGAGGCACTTGAATTTTTGGGAATTTGCCTCCTCAAATCGACCCTTGAGCTAAAGTTTCTTGACTCTTTGGGTAGCTCCTCATAAAGATCCTTAGCTTCCCTAGAGGACTTTTTCCCTAGAGAACCACCACATGCTCCCCTCAATAGCATTTGATCTTGATCAAGAAGACCATTATAGAAGTAGTAGACTAAATCCCCATCCGAATAGCCATGATACAGACAACTATCAAGAAGATTTTTGAACCTCTCCCAAAATTCATAGAAGAACTCGTCATGCCATTGGATGATGTTTCTTATATCTTTCTTCAAGATAGCAGATTTTGAAGCCGGGAACTATTTGGAAATAAACTTCCTCTTCAACTCAATCCATGGGGTAATGCTCCCGTGTGGAAGATAATGGAGCCAATATCTTGCAGCATCTCGCAAGGAGATCGGGAAGGCCTTCAACATATATAGCTCTTTATTCAATCCTTCAGGAAGTATCCCACTATAAACCATATAGAAATCGAGGAGATGTTTATTGGGATCTTCCCCTTTCCTACCAAGAAAACATTGTAGAAAATGTATCAATCGGGACTTCAAATCAAAATGACCATTAGCTCCAACCACCGGATATGTGATGCACATTGGTTGGTGCTCTAGATTGGGAGGCATAACCTCCCGCATTGGAATTTTCCTCACCGGAATGTTCCTCCCTTGAAGGGGAGGATGTTGAGGTACTCCTCCTATAACTTCACCCTCTTGCTCCTATGGGTGATCCATTGAGGTAGCAGAAGTTGCAAGATGGTCACTAGGGGGCTTGTTATTCACACTTTCAAACGAAAGTCTCCTAGCTCTTTTCATGTTCAATTCCAACTCGAGGTCGTAGTGTAGGGGTTTTTGTGAAGAGGATCGAATATGAACCATACACCAAGAACTCAAACAATATGTCTCTAAGCCAAACAAAGATCAAATAAAACCAAATAAAAGTAAACTAAAAAATATTCACAACTAGAACATATCTACACATAATATGATCAAACATTAAAAATATATGCCTCTTCCCCGGCAACGGCGCCAAAATTTGGGAGGTTATCGTCGTACCTCTCAATGATACAATTTATAAGCCCTAAGTTCATATTAGATAAAATTAAATAGATGGTGGCAAGTTGGGGTCATCCACAAAGAAGAGTGATTTTCCTAAGGGTTCATGCATATAGGGGTGGATATAAACCTAGAGAAAGATAGATACATATATATATATATAAATATATAAAGAGGGGGGTTTTGGTTGGTTTTCTAAGTTATAAATTGAAAGACAACACAACTATCAAAGTAAACTAATTAGGCTGTCATTCAATAAGCTACTAAAAAGATGGTAAAATAAAAAAATTTAACAAAGCCTTAGAGGCAATTGATTCCCACTTCTAAACCTCTTATAGATCCTAGACTCTTTCACTTATTCATTTACATTAGCTGCATATGGGGAATGTTATCACTTTCATTTGAAGATCAACATTCATTTCTTCTTAGTTAGTAATTTTTAAAGACATTCAACGAACATTTGCAAACCTCATTGATAAGCACTTTAGAAGGAAAAAAAGCCTAAAGGTATTTCATCAATGTAATTATACACTAAGAACCATACATTTGATAACAACTACAAACATTAAGCCAAATGCCTAGTAATTTAAACAAACAAAGCATTTATTAAACTAAACCTAGAATAAACAACATTCAAGATTCCATATTTCATCGCTACCTTAGGGAAAATATGATAAAAAACAACATTAACATACTCATCTAGCAAGATTAACATCATTTACCCACTAAAATTTCTAATTACTTGTTCTTGGATTTTGATGCCAAAGTTGAGAAGAAATTGTACACTTTCCACACACTTCTAGCACTTAATCATACAAACATTTCATATTCTCAAACAACCCATAACATAAATGAAGTAAACAACAACATTAATAACACAATAAATACTTCACAACCAATGCTCATGAAAGAGTAAAATAGAGTCTTACTACATGGGTTTGAAAGCTTCAATCAATTGCTCCAAAGTTATAAGTTTAGCCAACACAAATGATACTAACATTCATAGAAAAATTAATACATAAATAAAGATAGAAAAACTGAAGAGAAATGAAGAACCATGGTGTTTGGGAGACAATTTTCGGCTAAGAGAAAAGTTAGAATGAATATAAGTAAGGGATATTTATAGTACAAGTTGGGTTGAGAAGAAAAATTCAAAAGGAGAGTCGGGTGCGCAGGACGACCATCGGTCGCACAGGGCACACACGTGGGATGAAGCACTTGGGCGGAGTTGCACGAGGACACATCAAGCAGGCGCGCACAAGGACCCGTCGAGGGGTTGCCTGAGATCAGGCGCTGCCCATTGTACGACCGAGGGATGAAATGCGCGGGCCACTCATTTTTGGTCCTGAAGCTGAATTCCTTCAGTGCATTAGGGTGCGCGGGAGTGCAGTTGATCGCCCGGGCTGTGTGCCCGGTCTTCTTCACCCAGCCAATTTTAGCGTTGGTTGGCCGACAATCCTTCTTCAAATCCGAACTTTTCTTCTACCAAATTGTATTGCCCTTTAGTTATAAAACCTTATTTCCTTGTGAATATTCATTATTGAATCTTTCATCATGAACCTGATCATAAAAGGCCTTCCATAAACACCTTAAACTAGAGACTTCTAATATAAGTCCTAAATCATCATCCCAAATCTCTTACTAACAAAGCATCCATTATTCCTACATAAAAGTTTAGTCTATTACAAATATGAGTTTCAAATGTGTTAAAAAGAGATGAGCACATCACTCATAAGGATACAATTCCATTAGATTCAATGTAGGTTAAGAAAAGAATGATTTAGATATGAAAAACCGAAATAGGTCATCCAACCCCAAATCTACCTAAATCTAGCAATCTTCCAACAAAATGATAACAAAAGAGATGCTACATGCTTAGAAAAATACATGCATTTTGGCATCTCATCATAGGTAGGTTTATATTGGTATAAATCCCTACAAAAAATACCATTAAAAAAGTGTGCTATTGATGGAGGAACAGATGGAGTAGTTTTTCTTGGTAAATCCTCCATTCTTGTTTTTAAAAATAAAAATAAATGGTCTCTATGGGAAAATGGTTTATAGGTTCCTATTAATTTTTTATTATTCTCAATGTTTTAGAATGTGCGATTACATCATATGATAATGGGATAAATCCATTTACACTTAGGTGCTAGCTAAATAATATAATTCTAATCTAAAACCCTAGTGGCTAAAAGAGAAAGATACACAAAGACACTAGTCGATATTGCCATACTAATCAAAGCCTTTTTGGCAATGAGAAGGGCATACCAAACAATAGTATCGACTCAAGAATACCATCGGAACCTCACACTGAAGTATCCAATGAAACACACGGAAAATGCTTCATCAACAATTCTGATCCAACATCTAAAACAGTAAAGCTTCCCAGTTAAAAATCTGGTTCCACCTCCATTCAACCCGTTAAGCCTATTTCCCTAAACTAAGAGACTAAAACCAGTCATTTTTATTGCCAAAAATATTTTTCGTTAGTGTATAGAAATCACATATAATCTGTAGAATAATCTCTAACTTGACCCTAAAAGGCTCGAAAGACTAATTAAATTGAATTAACAATATATTTGGCCTGGACAACCTAATGGACCGAAATCTACGAATCTGATTTTAATACTAAGAAAATTAGTATTGCCAAAAGACGCTTGTTTTAACGACTTTGACTTGGATTTCTCCTTGTTGTCTCTTTGGATATTAAATTTGAAGTCAATCAAATATTACCAGACACGATTTTCCAGCAAAACAAGCAATAACAGAGACAACCTATTTGATACTTACATCCAAAAACCATTTTAATCCTAAATTTTTTTAATTAAAAGAAATAAGATATAGAAGACCAAATCAAATGAAATAAATAAATACAACCGTCGAGAAAATTTAAAAATTATAAAAGTTGATTTTTTTTAAAAAAAATATTACCGCTCCAGAAACATAACCTCCCTAAAAAAGTTACGAAATTAGTTTACCTTTCCAGAAAAAATTAACATACAAGATATGATAGACGGGGAGTTATATATCATCCTTTTGCCACTATCGAGATGTATTCCAGTGAGAACGAAGTTGTAGGGCTGTTAAAAAACTGTTGAACCCTATGTCGCCGTCGTGAATTTACCCGGAACAAGATGAATCATTGGACTTCCAGAAATGTAACTCTCGGACACACTAGTGCCTTGACTCGGACCAGCCATTGACTAGCTGCTGGTGACTCAGCATTTGTGACTCGTCCGTGATCCAACATCGCTCACAAGGACCTGCTATTGGACCTTGACTCAATCTCGACCTTGACTCGAATTAAGGTGAGTGACCCGGATTTAAAACCCACGAACCAGTCCATCGGCCAAAACCAAAAATCGGCCGAGTCTAAAGCGTTGCGAATGCCAATGTGAGATACTGGAGGATGGAGAAGCCTTGAAAATGCCATGGCAGGAGAACGAAGAAGCCTTGAAAGGCCTATTAACTGGGAACCACCACGTAGATCCTGGGAAAATAGGTATGCGGAGTAAGGGTTTTGGAAGAAGGATGGGATTGGGATTGGGATTGGGGTGGGGGAGGGGGTGGCTTCCAGAAGTGGTAGTAGGCGGTAGTCTCCCTGGAAGAAGAAAAAAAAATCGAAAACACCGCGTTAAATAGCCATCGTTGGTTTTCTTGTCTAAATTCTTAATTTTGTAGATTTATTAAACCTAATGGATGTTATGTCCTTACGAGCATATTTAGATCCTGTTTTGTGAGATTATTTGTTGAATTTCTCGTAAGCATATCGGTGTAGTAAGAGAAGTTCATCCACAAAGGTGGTAGTAGATAGTAGAAGGCTATTCACAAGAATGGTAGTAGACAGAATGCCACAAGTTAAAATGTGGTAGTAGATGGAATCAAGACCGGACGAGGGGTCGAAGATTGACAAAGAAGAAACTGGCACGACCCAGTAAAACCACACGAGCAGTGCCGGCCAGCAAAATGATGCCAGTCCATTTGGCACGAGCGGTAAGGATCGGCTTAGACTTTGACAACAGGTGTGCTCATGTGAGGTATAGGCACGAGCCGAGCCATTCTACACGGCCCGTGCCAAACAAAGTTTACATGCTAGAAAACCAGCCACAGTTTTTCAAACCCCCACTAGCAGTTTTCAAGAAATCGACTCCCAGCAGGCAGCCTGCAACATTTTGTGTGACCCGCACTGTTTAGAAATGAAAAAAATCAAGCTTTCATCCTACGGCTCACAATGTTCTACACGTCCCCTACCGTTCAACTCAACGGGAAGCACGTTCCCGTCGATGGACAATAACGGACGATGCAATGGTGCACTCAAAAAATGCCAAAACCAGACTTCACACTTATTTACATGATCGTGCTAGACTTCACAACATGGTCTGACTGCTATAGCATAGCATGTTGTTGGCGGCTGCTAACGTTAATACTCTCTTTTGGGTCCTTTTTCGAGGCCCATTTCTATCTACTATAAATAGAATCCTATGTCTATTTGGGTTATAATGTTGGGCAATTTATTTTTAGTTCTCCTAGTTTTTCCTAAGAGAGAGTAGAGAGGGAAAGGGGCTAACCCTTCTATCTAAGTTTATTTCTTTTTTTTTGTTCAAGGGCACTGAATCCAATGAATGCTTGGGATCAATTCATAGGTAATAGTGATTTAGCTTGGGGATTTATATTTGTATTCGTGAAATGGTAGTTATTTTTTGAGATTCTAAGATCTTCCTATCCTTTTATGCTTATGAACATTATGTTGACTTGTTTATAAAATTAATGTTAATTGCATGAATGTTACACTATATTGGCTTACACCTTAGTCTACTTTCATGTTGGCGCATATGTTGATATCCCCTGGGGAGTGAAACCTAAATGTAATATGGAGAGTGATAGTTTGGGATCGTATTGATGTATGCATATTGGTTGCTGAGACAACGTTCTTATGACCATACACTAGTTAGCTTGACAAGAGGCCGAAAGGTTACGAATAGAGATAGCTTAGCAAAAAACAAGGGTTAGCGTAATTTGACCTATGTCATTGCAACCTTAGAATCAATGATAAGGTGCCTATCCCTTTGCCACTGTAGGTCTAGGGACAAGTATTCGTAGTGGAGTGCCCGAGACGTAATCTTATGGGTGAGAATCATATCTGCAAAACAGGCAGGGTTGTTGTTGCCCTCACCTAATTACGGAAGCCATGTTGGTAGAAGAATACATGCGCACATTTATGTGACAGATAGGGGGAAGTGCTGACTACCGACCACACTATGTGGCATAATAATTAGGATAGGTTTATACGTTTTGTAGATAATAGAATACATGATCGAAATATACTACTGGTTATGTAACGCAAAAATCCCCAAGTGCCAATTTTATATAGTTTACTCTCTCATGTCTTTGCATGATTGTAGCGGTTAGATAAACTCTCTCGCCCTCAAAACAAGTTTTGTGATACTATATATTCCTGACATGCGATCGGATTGTTGACCCGATTGCAGCTATATTTAGTGTACCTTTATGGTCCTAGAACATCTATCGATGAACCGAGACTTGCTGCTATCTACCTTTTTGATACCTTGGTATTAATAATGGACGAACACTGTAAATCTTTAATTTTTAGTCCCAAGCACTCCGCGTGTTAATCCAATCTCCCGTAAAAAGGTGTTGGCGATTTGAACGACCCCGTGGGAGGCAGATAAATATATAAAAGCACTCAAGGAGGGGATTATTGGTTTGGTTTTTCTAAGTTATGAATTTTAAAGATTACGCGACTATCACAAACGAGAGATTAAGGTAATCATGGAACAAATTATAAATAATGGATTAAACATAATGTACAGGACCTTGGGTGGAATTGATTTCCACATTCGAGCCTCATATCTATCCTTGAATCCACAATCTATATACTACATTGACTACTTATTGTGTAGATGATCCTTCCATTCTTCTTTAGCAGTAGTTTACAAGAATGAATTCTACATCTCTTGTAAACATCACTAATGACCGCTTTAGTCGAGTAACGCCTAAACAAAAATCATTAATGTCATTTTGTACGAAGAAACAACAAGTTTGGTAACACTTACAACATTTAACCAAATTTTTAAGAATTTAACCACTTTATGCATTTACAAAGATTAATCAAGAAAGTTCAACATTCAATGAATTCTCCTACTTGCTATCTTAGGATAAATATGACAAAGAATTTATCATCCACATACTTATATAGGAATAATAACATCATTAACCCATTTAAAAGGTCTAACTCATGCTTTTGGATTTCAAGTCAAAAGAGAGAATTTAGCTACTTTCTTCAACTCCTAACAAGTTATCATACAAACATTTCATATAATCAAACTCCCAATAACATAAATGACATTAGCAACCATATTCAAAGGGGAATAAAGGAACAATAGTCAAAGAATTAAATATATAAATAGGGTTCTCAAGATATGGTCAAAGAAGCTCGAATCAATTGATCCCAAAACTAAATTCTGCTACTGCAAGTCATACTTCAGATCCCAAGCATAATCATACAAAATAAATATAGAAAAAATGAAGAGAAAATGAAAAACTATGGTTTTAAGAAGAGGATTTTTGGCTAAGAGAAAACAATATCAAATGAGGATAAGATAGAGGTTGTACATTGTCTAATTTGGTAAAGAAAAGTCAAAAATTAAGTAGACGTGTGCGGGCTACGTACCCGTTGGGTGTGGTCTGAGCATCAAGTGCGTAGCCATGCACAAAAATGCACAAAAGGCGTGTTTCCCATGTAAGGGCTGATTTTGGTCCTAGCATTGGAAGCCCGAGCGCGTGCCTAGGTGAATGGGCCGCGTGGCCTTCCGGTTCAAGTTTTCTTCAACTTGTATGCGTTGCTATGGGTGAATCGATGTTCTGATTTGATAGTTCGTGTAATTGATTTTATAGCACTTGAGAAGACGAATGTAACGGTACCACCTTTGGATGCTAGTTCTTTTTGGATCATTCCCTAAAATTAGTTCAAGCTTTCGGATCACAATTCATCCACTTCTTTGTCTTCCTTCTTCGACCCTGTTATTTTTACCACATTTTGACTATTGACCTTCAGTCTTCTACCATCCTTGCAAACGACCTTCATTAAAATATTTCAAAGTTCTTATGAGCAATCAAAAAATTAACCTTACAAAAAAGGAATCTAGATACTCATAATGATGAAAAATCCATTAGATTCAAAATATGTAACAAAATGAAGGATTTAGATACGAATACTGAAAATGGCTGTCTAAACCCCTTAGGATGTAAACATATTTGGATCTATCAATCTTTAAAAAAATAAATAAAAGAGATGTTAAACGTTTAAGAAAATAAATGAATTTGACATCTTATCAAATCCCCCACACTTAATTTACTCGTCCTCGAGTAAACAAGAACAAGCAAAAACCTAAGCGTAAACTAGCATGCAAAGGTTTTCTCATGACACCCAATATTTTATTCCCTGAATACCTTTGGGCATGTACAATGTGGGCTCAAATTAGGCTCAATAAAAATAAGGATGGAACTAGGATGAAAAACCCCAACAGTGGGGGCTTAAAGCTGGCTGTATAAATGCAGCTCGCCCCGCCAGCTAAACAAACTCAGCCCGCCCAATTGTAAGAACCAGGGTAGCTTTGAAGCAGCTTCTTTTTTCAACCAAAGGGGGCCACGTAGCACCCTATGATTGGGCTATGTGGCACCAATATCCCCCTTAATTTTTTAAAAATTTAAAAATTGATTGGAAAACGTGGACCAAACTGGTGGTGCCACGTGTCCCAACCAATTATTTTTATAAAAATTCAGTTTTTAAAAATTCAAAAATTATTTTGTGCTATTAAAAAATTTCAAAGATGGAAAGAATTGCATAACAAATCTGATTTTTATTTTTTAAAATCTAAATTAAATTTTGAATCCTTTAAAAAAATCAAAATTATATTCTTTAAAAAATATATGTGGCTCTTTTTAATTATGATTCATAAAATAAATTTTAAAAGTTTAAATTAATTTTGATAAAACAAAATCCAATTAAAAAATTATAGGTGTATTTTTAAATTTCACATTACAATTTATTTTGTTTGGTAAATTTATTTGAATTAATATTTAAAGGTAAAAATGATGAGTAGGATAGAGAAATCAAGTGGGGTTCATGGAGTGGGTTCAAAGTGGTCTTAACTAGTGTGGAGAAAAAAATGGAGTGATTTAGTTTTGGGCTCAATTGCGGAGGTGGAAAAGAGAGATTGATTATTTAATAAACTAAAACTGTAGGAGCGGGCTCGGCATTGTACACGGTCTTAGTCCCCAACACATAAGAATCCTTAACACACTAACATCCAAAGCCTAAGATAATGTAAACAACCATCATACCAATCAAAGGTGATGTACAAAATACAAGTGTGAAACTAGTTTACACTACCAAATAGACAAACTAAGAGAAGCATAGAATGTTTCAATTTCTCTACTTTTCTCTTAGTTTGCCTAGGAGCCCTCTCGGGTTTTCATCCTAGATTCACACTTTTTTTTATTTTTCAATACTCACTCTCACCTTTTCTCACACCATTTGGCCTCTCATTTTTTACTTGCCTTTCGGGTTTTCGACCTCTCTAGGCCCCCAATTTTACTTAAGTTGCCCTCTTTCTATTCTTTTTCTTTATTAAACATGCTCTCAAAACATCTAATTGCTACAACTAAACAACTAATCATAAGTATCATCTTAATCTCCTCCCCCACACTCACAACTTGCATTGCCCTCAATGCAAGTAAACATTCTAGGACACGTGTCAAAGAGAGAAAATGAGAGAATACTGACAATGAAAAATGAACACCAAAATATACCCTTAGTGGCACAATCATGATATCTAATGAACAAACTAACACTACCATAATATACTATACACACAAACCTCTCATCAAGCAAGGAAAATCACAATCACTATAATACATGAGAAATTGAGCAAAGTGCTGAAATCAAAAGGAGGGAAGAAATACCCCATTCGTTTTGAGTTGTGTTTGCGAATAAGTAGGTTTGGGTGGTATTTGACGGTGGTAGGGAAGACATGGGTGATTTAGAGATGGACTAATATTTGAGTGTCGAGAATTGTGCATGTTTACACAAACCGTGAGATGGGGTTTGGTCAGACCTCCTTGGTTGTAAATTCCAAAATTCACAGGCCATGCAGGTCTACATGGTCCATGAGTTAGACTTGTCCTACCTTGTTTGGTGGGATGTGGTTTGGTCATACCTCCTTGGTTGAAAATTCCAAATTTCACAGGCCATGCACGTCTACATGATCCATGAGTTAGACTTGTCCTACCTGTTTGCTCACTTTTTATCCTTGCTTATTTTCTCCAAAACTAAGTGCTTCATACAAAACAACCATGCTCACCAAGCATAATATAGCTCCAAAACAAAAGAATGAAAAATCTAACAAATTTCTAGACGAAATAAAGAAAGCAATTAAATCACATTATCTAAAAAATAAAAATTTATTTCTAATAAAGATAAAGATACAATTTCATCAACAGAATATCAATGATTACCCGAATGATCATAATTTTTTTTATTAAAGTAGTCAACAAGACTTACTCCCTTCATTACTCTCGTTCACAACATTAACTGAGGAGATTGGTCTTTTTCCTCGAGCCAAGATAAAAAAAAATTGGGATCCACATCATCCCCCAACATAACCTAGGACTTCTTCATGCTTCCCCAACATGTCCAACAATTCCCCTCTTTGCTTCACGGTGATTTCAATTGAATGAGCAATTGGGGGTGTCCCTCATTCTCTAAGAGGTGAATATTTGAGCACCTTCGGCGGTGGTTTGAACTCTATCACCGAAATATTCACATGAGAAGGAGGGAATCCCACTTTTCTTGGCTCCCCCGTTGACACACTAAGGGTATTGGATATTACTTTCTCAATAGATTTTTCATAATTTTTTCTTTCCATCAAGCAAGTACAAATAGCATGTGTAATAGAAGCATCATGTAAATCATCATTTAGGGTAACTTTCAAGGAACTACTACCATTGGGCGCAAGCACATCTTGCTCTATATCAAAAATAGTATCAATAGCATGGAAATAATGGTATCAACTTAATGATCAATAGAATTATAAGTGTCGAATTCTAATCTTCCTCCCATTAAACTCCATAGTTAGTGTTCCATTATGCACATCGATTACTGTCCTTGAAATCTTTAAAAAAAATGGCCTGGCTATTAAAATAGGTGTAGCATGAGTATCATTCTCCATATCAAGGATGTAAAAAATTGTGGGGATTGTCAAGGAGTAAACTTTCACCAACACGTTTTTCACAATACCTTTTGGGTATGTGCTAGAGTGATTGGCTAGTTAGATAACAACCGCGGTTTGGCGCAAAGTGCCTATATTTAGACTCTGATACAAAGAATATGGATCACATTAACTAAATCACCTCAATGTAGAATGACATTTTCAACAAGTTTTCCTCCTATCACACAGGGGATTGTAAACATTCCCGAATCATCACATTTAGGAGGCAATTCATCATTAAACATGGCGAAGACATGCTCACTTTTTCCATTCCAATTTTTAATCTTCATTTTTTGTTTCTTATTGATGACGCATAATTCCTTAAGAAATTAGCATACCTTGGAATTTAATTTCTAGCATTTAAGAGAAGAATGTTTACCTCGAATCTACAAAATACTTCGTAGATGTCTTTGTTGTCTTTCTTTTTCCTCCTATCTTTCAAGGCTTCTGGAAATGGTGGTTCCGACGCAAAGAAGTGAATCTCCACCATTTTCTCTATCTTGTGAGAAATAGATGATGTCTCGGGGTTTCATCCCGATCTCGACACTTGATCTACTCCTTGACTTCCTTCTCCTCACTAATGTTCTCCTTGGCCAATTCCTCGGCATCTTTCTTAAAAATTCTAGCTTTCTCAAGCTCTAGCTCCACAACACCTTTGCCTGGGGTTTTCTTCACCATTTTATCACTCCTCAATAAGATGACACTTACATTTTCTCAAGGAATAAATCCCGATTGAGAAGGAAGCTTTCTAAAATCTCTTAAATCCATTCGGTTCAAGATGGATGCCATTTGACTCACTTGAGTCTCCAAGTTTTTATGCTCAATTTGACCTTCTCTTGGAACTTTTCGGGTTTCTCTGCACATAATCTTAACCTCTCTAAGGTTTACATCACTTCATCTTTTGACAAGTCTGAATCTTGCCTTGATCATAGGGCCTGTCTTGGAGTCTAAGAAATTGATGTTACGAGGGTCGGTTTCTTTTTTAGGGCGTATTGTTGTGCATTTTTCCCTCCGCGAGCATTTCCATACCAGAGATTCTAGTGATCTCTATTACCCGCATTGTAAGGAAAATTTTGTGTCCTTGGCCGTCTTGGTAACCTGGATTCCCTTGATACCCCTTGTATCCTTGGCCTCCTTGAAAACCCACGACATTCACATCTGCAAAATAATTGTCTTGCAAATTAAGGGCACGCATCAATAGGGTGCAGTAATGAACAAATCTCACAAGACTTCACATGCGGTGTATTTCTAGACTATGTCATCAAGGGTTTCTCCATAGAAGTGAGTATTGAGACTTTTTCCTCATTATTCCAATTGTTGGAGCTCACATTGGTGTTGTTCAGATTTTTCTGTCTCAGATCGGACATTCAACTAAAAGTCCTCGACTTCTTGGCTAACTCTTCATATAGCTCAACGGTTTCTCCCAAACACTTGTTTTTAATGGATCCACCTAAAACTCCCCTCACTAGCCTTTGCTCCTGTAGGAGTAGTAAACCAAGTCTCCTTCTGAGTAACCATGGTACATGAAACTAGAAAGGAGCTTCTTGAACCTCTCCCAATAGTCGTAAAATGACTCTTCATACCATTGAAAGATATTGCTCATTTCCTTCTTCAAAGTAGCAGATTTGGTGGTCGGAAAGTACGTGGCTAGGAATTTCCTCTTAAATTCGATTCAGATGTTAACACTCTCGGAAGGAAGATAGTGAAGCAAATCCCATGTGGCATCCCTCGATGAACACGTGTTGAGATCACCATCTCATCTTTTTCCACACAGTTTCTCATTTTTGCCAATTTTTTTCTACTTAGCTAGGCCTCGCCTATAATTTTTACCTATTTCTTTCGACCTATCCGAGCTTTCCTCCAATTTTTCCTAAGTTTCCTTTTTGGGTTTCCAAGTTAGCCGGGTATATATTTTTCATTTTTTTAAAAAAATCAATTTTTTTGTAGCATAAAATTCCCCAAAGTTGGTTTCATACTACAAAATATCATGAAAAATAAACAAAAATTACACCACCAAAGTTCCAAAAAAAAACATCCCCAAAATCAAGCTACAGAGAGTTACCCCGACACCAAAACAACTAAAAGCTTGAAAATATAAACGGGGAAAGTACCAAAAACAAGGGAAAACAGTCATCATAAGCTAAAATATAAGCATAGAAAATGCTAACATAGAGGTGTTCCAAATCCTCCACGACACTTAGTTTATGCATTGTCCCAAATGTATATAACCAAGGTAAGAGGAAAAGGTGGGAACACTGAGATATACTCAATGTCGTCTTTGGCATCTGGCTCCTTACCCTTGCTCGCTCAGATCTGGATGGTAGCAGCCCTCTCTGATGCCTGATGTCCTCTGCTTGTTATTAATCTCCCTAATGCCATCCTGTAGGTTTCCTATATCCTCCTTCGGGAGGTGCAACTGACCCTATCAAATATCTCCATCGTATCCTACTCGTGGTAGTCTAGCTATGCACCATGATGTGAACATCATGTTTAACCCCAAAAGTGGAGTTCCCCAAAGAACGTGCCCAGTCCGGCCCATACGACTAATGAGTCCACATAGGGTAGGAGAAAGCTGACTCATAACCTGGTGACTCATGCTCCATGAAGGGCCTGAAAAAGGGAGACTCCAAGAGTGCTCCCCAGTTGAAAATGGCCCAAAACACTGTCCTGTGGGGCTCAGGGATTTGGTTAGGCGGGGGTCCACAACAGCTACACTGTGCAATGTAATCGTGGTGGGAAGAGATGTTGTACCTTTGAGAACTGCTAGAACCTTGCTCTACAGAATGATATGGCACATCATAAATGATAAATAGCCCTTGATGATAGGGTGGTCCTCCAAATACCTGATCAAAAGAAGGTGGTGGCGCTAAGGGTTGCTCAAAAAGTGGTGGTGGCATAACTTGTAGAAATGCTGGTTGTGGCTGGAGAGGGTGATGCACCGTGACATTTTCTTGACCATCCTCCTAATGTGAGTCACCATCACCTCCTAGGTAGTGCTCTCCCAAAACAACCTATGAACCTGCATTCAACTCGATGATGAGATCCTGCATCTTAAATTTCTTGCACAAAGCGGTCTTTGAACGCTAGGGTAACCTCATAAACATTGTGCCTTTGTACATCTAGAAGACAACCCCATCGTCCTTCGATAACTGGTCGAGTGATTGTAAAATAAGATTGTTAGTTTTCCCTCATCTATTTGCTCACCAGAAGGTTATAATACCTCAAACAAAAGCGAGACCATACAGCCAATTGCTATCTTCCCAGAACGAGTTGTGGAGAGGTCAATACCGTGACTAAGGAAATCATCAAAGAGATAGGGGCAATCCCTCCCAATGTAGATTGACAAAATCCTCCTACAATCCTTCTTAGTAGGAGTGGTGGCCTCCGCCTGAGAACTCACCACCACACTCAATAGTCTGGCCACATACCTTAGTGTATAGTGTACTATGTCGCTTTTCTTGCTCTCATTCCCCCGAAGTTGTTGGGTGATGTTATTCCAAAACACATAAAACTCAAAACCTGCATCCGACTCATTGAAGATGTCCACCAGCTCAGGTCACGAGGCACATCCCTCAAGTGGAATCTCACATATTTCCCTATTTGTCTTTTGTTCTCCTTCATGAAAGTGGATAGAAATTCTAGGGTATACCTAGTGTATGTGGGGGCCGACACTGTCGTGAACTCCTTCATACCAATCCTCCCTAGTAAAATCCTGACGGGTTTGTAAAGTTCAAGATCTTTAAGGGTATCTTCATCAACAAACTTTGCCTCTTGAATAGGGTGCCCCACTAGGTGGCTCCACCATTCCTGTTGTACCCAGTGAGGAAGGTTAACCCCATAAAGGGTACACTAGGATCCCCTCTTTGTCTAAGATACATGATGAATATGGAGAATATAGCAGCTAATAACCGAGAAAATATAGCAAGACTTTCATAAAAAAAACCTAACACAGAATGACATCTCCCAAAATTACCCTATCAGCCACACTAATAACCTAGTACTTCAAGCATGCAAATACTAAACCACAAAAAATCAAAATTCAAACTTCTCCAAATATGCAAGACAGCTCGGCCAAGTACCTCAAATAGTGAGTGTGGTGAAATCTTTGCTCGAGGAATGTGTAGAACTCCACCTAGATCAAGTCGAAATAACTCCAACACTCAGAATGGACCAAAAATTGAGTTTTTAGGAGAAAACTCAATTAATGGACGAACTGGTCTCTTGATTTTTCGAGGCTAAATATTAATGGGTTGGAATGGGCTTGGAAAGAAAAATATTTTGGTACCAAGTAGAGCTGAATCAAATTAAAAATGAGAAAGTTATGGCCTAAATAGGGTGAGAGGAAGTATAGGCTCAGTTGAGAGGAAATAAAAGAAATGGTGATGGGGTGAGGAAGGCTGCCACGAAGTGGGGGGGTTGATGGGGGTTTAGGATAGGTTTTTGGGAGGTCGTCGCCGTCCTCTCAAAGATACTATTTTTAAGCCCTAATGCGTGCTAACTACAATTAAGTAGGTAGTGGCAAGTTGGGATCGTCCACAGAGACAGGGGTTATTCTCAAGCGTTTGCTCATAAAACAGAGAATATTGAGCTAGATATATAGATACATATTTATATAAAAGCACATGAAAAGGGGGGTT
>JAULKK010101607.1:0-17610 GCA_032355705.1 Rubia peregrina
TCACTAAGCTAATTTCATATAGATTAAAACCAATACTCAAAGATATAATCTCTCCAGAACAAGGAACTTTAGTTTCTCATTCAAAAGATGTGCAATTATATTCATTCCAAACAATTTGGAATCAATATGATCGCCACATTAGACATGATGCAGGCATTTGACAGAGTTTCTTGAAACTTTCTCTCAAAACTCTTAACTAAAAGTTGTTTTTCAGATAATTTAAATCAGCTTATAATTGGAAACCTTCAATCTACTTTTTTTCCAGCCTTAATCAATGGAGAAAGCTTCGGCTTCTTCAAAGCAACAAGAGGCTTAAAAAGGGAGATCCCCTAACCCCATGATTTTAATATTAATGGTTGAAGCCTTCTCATGGAACATTAACCTTTTGTTTTAGTATGCCAACATTGGGTACTATTCCCAAAGCCAATGAATCCAGTAACTCATCTATTATTTACATATGATACAACAATCTTCATGAAATGTTCAAAACTTGAAATTAAAAGGCTAATGGGATTCCTAAAGATTTATGAGAAAGTTTCAGGTAACAAAATCAACTTCAAAAATCTACAATCTTTCAAAACATGCTAACCCAAAAAATCGAAGCAATAATTAAAAGGGAACAAAGATGATCTCAGGATCATTCCCTTTCAAGTACATAGGATGCATAATGTTCACAGGTAGAAATAAAAAAAATTACTACCAGAATCTCTTAGACTCACTCAATTTTAAAATCAACCCTTGGCAAAATAAAAAACTTACTCAAGATAGAAGACTAAATTTACTAAAACACAATCTATCTACAATTCCCACACATTCTTACTGTATTAAATCCTACGCAACACATAATTGAAAAGCTTCCTAAAATGTTTGCCAAATTTCTATGGTACGGGAAAGATTTAACCAATAATAGAAGGAAAATTTAGAGAAGTTACAATAAACTAACTCTACCCAAATATGAAAATGGGCTTAACTTAAATTATCTAAATACAATGACAAAGAGTTTTTCTTTAAAATTATGGTGGAAACTACAACAAGTTCAATCTCTTTGGTTACAATTCATGTGGTCCACCCCAGATAACAAAAGGACATCTAACTCTTGGAAAATAATTCTGGAAATCCAAGAAATATCAATAAAAAATTCTTTTGTCTAGATAGGCAATGGAGAATCCTCTTTTTAGCATGCAAACTGGACAAGAGTTGGCCCTCTAACTCAGTTTTGGACATCAAAATTAGAATTGATACAACCATATTTATCAATTGCATATTTTCTGGTTGATCAGGACTACTATGTTCTATCTTCCAAAACTTTTTCTCTGATTAAATCCTAAAACTTATGCAAGCTAAATACCAAATCTTTTCAGATCATAATTACACTCTAATCTGGAAATGAACAAAACAAGGAAACTTCGCCCTAAAATTTGTATATGAACTGATATTACATAGAAAAGTAAAGATTCCTTAGTTCAAATTTTTATGGTCCCCGTTTCTTCCTTAAAGATTTGATATGGACTTGGAGGTTATTAAATAGACTCATTACTATGCCACGTGTTGTTTCTGCAGTAATAATTCAGATGACATTCATCGTGTTTTTAGCTCACGTCCTTTCTCAAAAAGATTTTGTCTCTAGTTGATAAAGTTTCTCATATTCAGATCAGATCACACTCCTCAATGGAACAGGTTCTTTCATTATTTGACATTAGATTTTAAAAACAAAGAAGTTGCATACATTATCAAAGTTATACCTTGCATTATATCAGGGTCAATATGGTGTGCTAGAAACAAAATTTGGTTTGAGGGTATAACACCTAGTTTTAGAAAAGTATCAGTCCATATTTTGAACATTATTGGTGTCTCTATTCATAGTAATGATAATTCAGGCGCAGGGTTGGATTTTGAGAGATCAAAATGTAAAACAGCTTCTTTCTGCAACCAAATCTTTGCCCAAGTACAACATTATAGAAGCCTAATCCCAAGCTATACTTCAAGGTCTAAAGATGGCAGAAGCTCGAGGATTTTTCAATATTCATATAGAGTATGACTCACTCATTATGGTTAAAGTGCTGACAAGAGAATGGAAGATACCATAGATCTGTATTGAAGTTGTATGGATCATATGGAAATGGAGAATATGGATTGCTAACTTACTCACACGTGTCGTGAAGAAAACAAAGTTGTAAATTCTATAGCTAGGTTTGCGCCCCTCAAATAGGTAAATAATGTTTTTGATTTTGCAAGTCTGCTTTAAGACATACAAGGCTAGATAAGACTAGATAAGATTAGCTTCCTATACACTAAGAGTAGATAGGCCGTTCTCTTATTTAAAACTGATCTTCTATAAGATCTTTACATGTATTATTCCACACATTACTGTTTTAGATGTTAGTTTTTTACAATTCCTTAGTTTGATAGGTTTTAGGTATAGGAATCGAAAAAAGAACATTTTCTTGAGGTACGGCCATTAAATCCCCCCTCTTTTGTACTTTTTTCTAAATTAATAAACTGGTAGGGGTCTTCCAAACACCCCACCATCACAGGTGGATTTCTAAAAAAATATATTAATTTCCACATTCTATGAGATGTATGTTTATAAATTTTTATTTTAATCATTTAAAATACCGTGCTTCTTTAAATCCTTAATAAAAAATCATATGCTTTAAAAATTGTATCTCCAATCATAGAATTATATTTGATGTTATAAAATACAAATTTTGTTCTTCAAATCATGTGGCATGTCAAGGATTGTTTGCAACGGATGATAAACTGAATTTATTACATCAATTTAGGAATGTATTGTCTTCAAATTTCACAAAAAAGAAGAAGTTTAATATGGATTGCATGTTACTTTAGAAATGGGAGTGTATAGCATACCTTTGCCAATTATTCCCTTCCTTTTTATTTGAAGAAGGACTTCCTCACACTCCAAATTTTGAGATTTCCTTAAATCTAACAATTTTTATTTTGTAAATGAAAAGAAAATTTTGGGAAAAAAGAAGAAAAGAAGAACAAATCATGTTCTCTTACATTTGTATTGAACAAAGACCAAATATTTCCTTTGAAAGGTGGATGATTGTGATATATTTGGAAATGATAATATGGATGGATAGGGAATTTGTTTAAGTTAACATGACGGTTTGGGATATTGAATTCTTCTTTGTTTGTACATATGAGTGTTTTTAGTTTTAGTTTGGAAGGTGAATTTGGGTACGGTATGTGTATGGAGATGAAGGATTTCAATTGATATTTGGAGGAGATGTGAGTTAAAGTTTATAATGTAAATTAGGCATAGTCTGTGTTTGAAAATGTGAAAATGAAGGAATTTAAAGTAAGTGTTTGGAGTATGTATGTATGATCTGCAGGTGATACAAAAATGAATTATTTGAGTGTGGAATTTATAAATGTTGTGGACTGTGCGTAAATTATTTTTTAGTTGAGATTTGAGATGTGAAATAACTACTGTGCATGGAGGGGAAGGAATGTGAAAATATTTATTATTTTCCTGGACACTTTTGAACGTGCATGAATAATATTTGTTGTCAATTCAAGTGGGATAGATGACTCACATGCACAATCTTCCCATATTGTGATTTATTACGTTGTTTTTGCCTTTTGTTGTTGTTTGTTTTATTTTTTACATTCAATATTTAATTGATTATTTTGTTTTTCCCTTATATTTTTTAATTATACATCTTCATAAATATTTTTCTTATTATCAAATTATATATATATTATAGGTTTATCAATTTTATTAATAGTAATTTTTTAAGGCTATCTAATAAAACTAGTCAGGTATTTAATATATTTAAAAATGAAATTGAGAAAATAAACTGTTACATTTATTAGGAGAAAATGTTCAGAATGGTACCCGCTTCTAAGTGATTCACATTTTGGTGCCCAATTTTTATAATTATTCTGAAAAGGTACCCACTTTTTCCTTAATGACCCGAAAAGGTTATTTTAGTTAAAAGTGGGTACCATTGTGGTACAATTTTAATCCAAATTGGTACCCTTTTTTATGAAAGGTACCTATCTGGGACATTCATAAAAAAATTAGTACCTTTTCAGAACAATTTTAAAAATTGGGTCCAAACAGTGAATTTCAATTAAAAGTGGGTACCAAATTTTGAAAATCTCTCCATTTAATAGAATAGGATTTTCATGATTTCACATTTTTTACAGGTATATATGGCTAGTACACACCGTAGTGAAACTCTGAACAATTATTTCAAGAAAGTATTTAAAAGAAAATATATTCTCGGGGAGTTCATGAAGCAATTCAATATGGAAATATCTCTTCGTCACTTGAAAGAAAATGATGCGGGTGTGAAGTTAATACAAGAGAGCCAAATTTAGTATCAAAGTGGATTATCGAACGATTAGATCAAAACTTTTACTCGAGAAGATGTTTTCTCTCTTCTAGAAATAGTTAAATGCATTGGTTTATCTTGATGACAATAATCCATTAGAAAGTGATTATTGTTCAATGATTACATATAATGTGGAGTCTGTGCATATTGGAATAGTTCATCAAGTTGAGCTCATACACTCAGCCAACACGACTAGTTGTTCGTGTCAAATGTTTGAGTTCACTGGCATTGCCTTGCGCTCATAATTTGAAAGTGTGAAGGATGAATAATGTGAAATATGATCCCTTGGAATATTTTCTAACCAGGTGGTGTTAACCTGCAAATCCCAATGTCGGTATCGATACATGTGGAAATACTATTGAAGAGAAATGTAATGTTCTGTTGTGTTTGCGGTTTAGTGAGTTGTCACATATGGCTCAAAGTACAGTTACCATTAGTTCATTTACATATGCACATGCTGAAGTAGCTAAGAGGGGGTTGAAACGAGCAATTGATGTGCTGAAGTATGTAGAAATACAGTCCAGCAAAATGTCGGGGACTCTAAAGTTGCAAATAATAAAGATCCAATCATGGTTGTTCAAGAAAGAAGTGCAGATCAATTTCATGTTGTTGTAATAATGTTTGCCCCTTCACGAAAGAAAACGGGGGGGAGATTTGGGGACCGAATCAAGGGATTCTATGATGAAGAGGAATCGAGGATGTCAAAGGAAGATAACTGTAGGTTTGACTGTCAAATGTTTGATTATTTACTTAAATTATGAACTCACTGTCTATATTTTAACATATTTTGTACAATGTCTTTTAGCTTTAAAATGATGATATGGCATTTGAGAGATTGAAAGGAATAATCAATCAACTAAACCTCAACCAGGAAAGAAAGGTAAAGGTTGATATATATTATAATTATACGTTCAATACTTAATTTCAGTTTAACTCTATGTACTATTTTAGGTAAGAAAGGAAAATAAGATGATGCAACTAAAGTTGATGTATGCGACGAAACAACTTATGTGGAGAACCCTTAAATCCAAAATGATGATAATTCTCGATGTTTGACCTCTCCAATTTCAGAGAGTGTCATAATCCTCAATCTTCATTTAGTTATCAACAACTACTTGTTGATCAATGTGCTACTACAAGAAAACTTAATTTCTCAAATCATATGGATTCCTTATGAATACGGTGATGTAAAAAAGGTAATTTTTTAACATTTAAATATTGATATCAATTTGGCCTTTCTCCATTGCTGATATTTAGTTGCATTCTCAATACCTGAGATTACATATTCCCCCCGTCTCAAGAATCATGGTCTAATTGCTTTTTGACCAAAGTTTTATGTAAGGTGATGTGGCATGGAATAATTGTAAAAAGTAGGGATATTTTGGGAAAATAGTGAATTATGTCTCAAAGTTGTTAAAGTTAAAGAGCACATTATGGGAATTTAATAGCACATTCTTTGTCATTTAGGTAATTTTCAAAGTTTGTCATTTCTTGTGGGATGGAAGAAAATATATAGTAGACCAATATTTATGGACGGAGGGAGTATTACGTTTATGCCTAGCAGTAATACGATCCTATATATGTATGTATCCATGGTACTCCCTTTATACCAGTTCTATTTTCACAGTAATCATTATCACACTGTTCAAGAAACATGTTTGACCATTAATATCTTTACCTATGCATAATAATGAAAAATATAAAGTTCATATTTAAAAGCTACTCAATACGAAGAATTAAACAATATCATATACGATAATATTTTTGTTCATATATCTTTTCAAATATGCGGTCAAATTTTGATAGAGAATATTGTCAAAAAAAGTAAGAGTGCAAATAGAGTTGGGACGGAGAGAGTCGCAAAAGGGAATAGGCAGCAATACGATCCTACATACTCCCTCTGTCCCAGCTCAATTTTCAAAGAGAAAAATTAAGGGGGCATTTTTCTACAGTAAAAAACATGTCAGGGATATGACTTTGTCAAGTCACCCACCCATAAACAGTAAACATATTAACAGAGAATTAAAAATCATATTAACAGAAAATTAAGAAATAATTATAGTTTACAATTTCCTCAGTAAAAACTTAACCAAAATAAAGAAGCCATTATAAATTAAGTGTCTCCTAATTAAACAACAAAAGGGATCTTGAACAATAAAACTAAGAAACATAATTTCTTAAATTAAAGAAAAAACAGAACTCTAACACCCAACTACAATAAACAACAAAAATATTTTTCCTTCAATGTTTTTTTAATTCCCTACAACATGAATACCATAAACAAATCATAATTTAACGTTAAAAAAATTAAAAGAAAATTATAAACACAGTTAGTCAACAACATTGGAAAATATAATATAAACACATGAACCCATTGCATAAATCAGTCAAAAAGGGTAAACACCCCTGTGAATTGGTCTGACTCACCGTTGACTCGTAACTTGGTAGATTTGAAAGATGAATGATTAAACTTTTCCAAAAGTCATCCTCAGTCATTCATCTACAAAACATTAAACCAAAGAAGTGAAAGAACGGAATATTTGAAACAATAACACAGATTTAAAAACCAAGGAACTTTTTTTTAAAATGAAAAAAATGCATAAACATATTGTTCAGATGATTGGCAAGAAGACGTTGAAAAATAATTAAAGAATCATTTGGATTTGGGGGAGAAAGATGAGAGAAAGTTGAAGGAGGCATTAGATGTAGGAGGAAGAAAGAGAGATATGCAAACAATTGAGTTTAAAATGGAAAATGAACCTGCGGCTGAGTAGGAATGAAATGAGAGAGAGAGAGAGAGGAAGTTTAGGTTAGGGTAAATGCGGCTCACATTGGGCTAATCAGTGAAAGCCCAATGTGTGATTTTTGTTAATTTAATAAATGATTAGTGGTATTTATGGTACTTTCAGTTGGTCAACGGATTCAAAAATAGAAATAAAGTATAGTGTGAAATTTGAGTTGGGACGGCCTAATATAGAAAGTGGGAAGCTTGAGTTGGGGCGGAGGGAGTATACTTGTATGTATGGTAGCAGAATGGAATTTCGTTTGGTTGATTAAATATGTTATGTTGTGCAGTTGAGAAAGAAGCTTTGAGAGATTCTCATGTTGAATATCGCAATTCTGTGGTTATTGTCATTGTTGGAATTTGCTTTCACGAAACCATAAACATTGAAATCAGCCGCTGTGATTTCATGGTTCACCAGAAACATATTATAGGACTTAGGTTTATTTCTCTTCTAATATGCTCAAATTTTACTGCTATTTTCTTCATAAATACAAGTAAGAGATGGAATAAAACATAAAAAGATAAATTCAAAATTAAAATATGTATTCTAGAACTTGACCCACATATCTCACCAGTATTTTTAAATTATTCTACAGAAGATTATGAAGTCATATGTAAAGAACCACAACGGTTCCAAGAAATCTGATAGGGAAGACAACGTCAAGTTTTACAATTTCCTAAGGACTAAATTTCTGCCAAAATACATAACCAGAGTATCTCCTATAAAAAAATAATTTAAAGATGAATCGTGTGTGTGTATTTTTCTTAAAGGATTTTAAACCCCCAAACAATCTTCAGAAGTTTCTTCTTGGCATTCTCTATATATCCGCTTCTTAAATAGCCCATAAAAATATTCGTTCATAAACCATGTGCTTGAGATTTTGCACACACAGTTGTATTTTCACGAATAATATAATTAATGAGGCCAATTTATTTGCCTCTATAGGCATAGGGAGAAGTGTTCATAGTGGAGGCCCGGGATGTATTTCTTTAGGAGAAAGAGGAGCACAAATCGGTTTGACCGCACAACGAACTTTCCCTAATTGTGGAGGTGGCGTTGATATGATGGACGTAGCACCTTTGTGTGACAGACATTATAAAGTGTCAACTATCAATTACACTCTGTGAAATGAACATTGGGATAGGTTTATAGGTCTTGTATGAGATAGGATCTAGGATCAAGGTCATCTACCCGTCATGTTACGCAAATATTCCCAAGGTTTAGCTTAACATAGTTTTTTCTCTTGTTTTTCATGCTTAATAGTTCATACACAACCCCCGCCTCCCCCCCCAAAAAAAATCATATTTGCGACACTAGCTATTACTAACAAACAATCGGAGTGACGGCCGATTGTGAGTCTTGCGTAGTTAACTGTTGAATTCTAGCATCTTTGTGGATCCATTAGCTACTCTTTGGTAGTTGAGAGTAAGTATGGTATAAACATTGTAAATTCTATCTTTGTGAAGCCCTCCATGGGTTAATTCTTCCACTGTTTAACAACCTCGCGAGCAGAGCAGAGTCACCGGTGGCAAATAGCAGCAATGAACGCTCCCGACCGTTACGAGCGCTTCGTCGTCCCTGAAGGCGTCAAGAAGTACTCTGCTTTGCATCCTCACCCCTCATTGTATTGAATTTCATCGTCTTCATCTTGTTTATAGCTAATTTGTGCGTGTTTTTTTTGAATTGGCTAGGGTTTCGTACGAGAGGGACACTAAGATCATCAATGCCGCCTCTTTCACTATCGAGAGGGAGGACCACACCATCGGAAACATTCTTCGCATGCAAGTTCCTCCTTTTCTTTTTCCCCTGTTCAACCTAATCTTTTATATATTTATTATTTTCGAAAAAATGTCTCTTGTATTTATTGTTTTGTGAATGATCAGGCAACTCCACAGGGACCCAGATGTGCTTTTCGCTGGATACAAGCTCCCCCATCCTCTCCAGTATAAGATATTGATCAGGATTCACACAATCAGTCAGTCCTCGTCGATGCAAGCTTATAATCAGGCTGTGAACGATTTGGATAAGGAATTTGATCATCTGAAGAATGCATTTCAGGCTGAAGCGACAAAGCACCTGAGCAGTTTAGAAAATGCTATGGATATGATGTAATTGTAGCTATGGGGAACTTAGGATGCATTTCTATTTCCATGTTTTGAGTTGATGTATTCGAGTGGACAATGGTATTCCCTCCTAAACTTACGTTTCGGGAGCTAGATTCCCTTCTGAACTTACGTATCGTGAGCTAGATCTGTGTTACTAAATTAGCATGCAATGTTTGGATGTCTTGTTTAAAAAAAACAACCACCTTGCGGAGTGCAGATTAGTCATGCAATGCAAATACCCCTAACACTAGTTAATTATAGTTTAAATCTTGTTAATTGCATTCTTAGTAGTTTGTTAGATACTAACCCCCGCCCCCAATTATTTGTTTAAAGCACTAGATATTTCCTATATATATATAATAAGAGTGACATCCAATTTTGGGTTGTGTCAAGAAATCTTTTGAATTCTAGTATCTCTGTAGGCAACCCCGAACTTTCCCCTAGCTACTTTATTGTAATTAAAAGTAAGCATGTAAGCAAAAATACAAATATCTATGTTTGACACTTTGCATCCCGTGGGTTATATTCTCATTCACAAGATAACGACCTCGCGGGGTGCAGGTCAGTAACACTTTTCTAGCAAAACTTATTAATTTTGCTATAATACCATAAAAAGTGTTACTTAAACCTTTGAAAAATGATACCAAAATCTTGAAAAGTGTTTGTATTGATCTCATGCAACGTCACCTAAGGTAATTCTTGTAAAAGTCACTACAAGAAACAGGACCTTTAACCTCGGTTTTTAGTCCTGGAAGAACTGAGATAAATACAACCGGAGTAAAAAGTTCCTTTTTAACTTGGTTTGAAACCGAGGTAAAAAGTACCGTTTACCTCAATTTTTAACCTACGTCGGTAGGTTTGTTGACCGACTTCAATCCAAGCATTTAAGTCGATCGGAGGAGATCATATCTGCGTCATCATTAAATACGAAGTTGACATCCACATGCATGCAACATCGGTCCCATCAAGAAAGCAGCCGATGGGAGAACAAATATTGTGGCATCGTCATAATCGACGTTGGTCTAAATTGATTGATAGACGTCGCAGACCATTGAATGTGACATCGTGCGCTATGGATTACCACGTCATTCGTGTGCTTACGTGGAACATCAACGAGCACGACATTATTTTAAATAACTGATTTCAGTTATGACAAATGACAGTTGTTATTGCAACGTCGGTCATGTATCGATTTGTCAAGGTGTATGCAACGTCACAGATGAATCGGTTAGGCATGGTTTCTCTTACAATATAATAATATTTAATATTTGAAAACACAACATATGAATTTTTGATAGCAATTAAATGTTTTTTTAAAATGCGATAAATTATGAAATGGTTAAACGTCATACAACAATCAAATTTTGTTCATTTAAGACAAATACATGTTACAACTATATCTTAAAATACAAAATATGTTACATCATATTGAAATACACAGGGTTAATATGAAATTGAAAACTGAATTGTATTGAACCACAATTTTTCACGTTTTACGACATTATGACTGTCAGGGCCACTAGTGAAATGACAAGTCCGTCCAACTACATGTTGGAAGTCCATCGATGACTCACTTTGGCCCTATTGTAACCAATACATAGAAAACAAAATCAATGTTAGAATTGGGCAGTCCACAAATGAAATTTACATAATGTAGTCAAACGTAGACGACATTAATCTCAATTTGAAAATGTATACGATCTGTTTTGAAGAAACGACGCACAAAGGGGAAACCGATTTCATGATGACCGATTCATGAGAGACGTTGGACATTCATTGACATGTCAACAATTCCTTGTTCTATGCAAGTCGGCCCTTGTTTGGTACCATTTCGCATATCCCGATGCAGTGTGACCAAACTCACACATTCAAACTACAGTCATACAAATCTTAGCATTATTTCTCACTCTTTACAAACATGGCATTATATTGGAAACAAAAACAACATACAGTATATAAAATGTAAAACAATCATCATACCTCATGGAATTTCATAATCTTTCATCAATGAAAAAAATATATAGTAGGATTATCAATCACCAAATTTCTCTATGAACATGGAATGGATGGAAAACTACCTCAATTATTTTGAACCCTTAGATGCTCCATCCTTGGATGTTGTTGATGTTTGAGACATGCAATTTGATTGAACTCTTTAATTATTATAAGGTGTGAATGGAATGAATGGTGTATTAGCTTGGGTTGTAGGATTTGTGTTATTGATAGGAAATGAGTGTTATTTTTTAGCTTTATTGACTTGAAATAGGGTGGGGGGAAATTTTAGTTCAAATTTTTTGCTGAAATTTTCATTCCCCACTGAAAATTTTAGATTAACCAACATCGGTCGTTATTTTGATTTTAGTTTCGTTCTATGTAAGCTCCATAGTCTAATTTCTGAAGAGTATCGTAAAATACTCGGTTTTAAGATTTTGGCCCTTCGTCGAACCATTTTTCCCTAATATGAATAACATTGTCATCAAAATTTGAATTTAAAAATGCTATCTCAAATTTTGCATTTCGACCTATCCTACTTTCTTGGATGGACCTAAGTGTAAAAATCCAAAAGTACACCATTTGTCCCAAACTCGATTTTTTATTTTCCAGAAAATAAACTTTGTCAACCCTAGTCAACTTATAATAACCGAGAGTAATAAAGAAACTAGTCTAATTCCACATTGATTTCCACAAGTTCTTCCAGAAGTAATCCTGCAAACTTATAAGTAAACGTCAACCATTGACTTCTCCCACTTTCTTGGAGGGACTTAAGTGCAAAATTGAAGAAAAAAACACTGGTTGTCCCAAATTCGATTACGATTGTCTTGAAAAGAAACTGTCACCCTCAACTTATTCTATCTGATGAATGACCCTTGTAAAATTATGAGTAATCATCCACTATTTACTCTACACTACACCATGTACCGACACTTGATAAAATTTGATGGAGGGACTTTAATTACCAATTATTTCATAAAAAACATAGGATATACAATGTCACTTGATTCTATGTGGTAGAAATTATCGTTCTCATAACACCGACAGTAGAGGTATTATTGGAATGCTAACATAAATGACGAACAATTGCGAACTTGCGAAGAAGTTTGGGTGATAGTGTAATTTTAACAAAGGTTCGTCATACACTATCTGAGAAGATTTTGGTCCCTTTCCATTGACCAGTGCATGACTGAATCGGAACATGGTGCTCGTGACTTGGTGTATTTGATAAGGGTATCTCTTACGTTCCATTGACTACTCCTACGGAGACTTCCACCAAATCTTCTAATTGGCCTCTCGTACCTGTAAGTAATGATAAAACATTAACTCTAGGCCACGTGTTAGCACTTAACAAAAATTAATAGTCGGATTTTCCTTATGTTTTAAATTCATAAAAAATAAAGAAAATGTAATTTCTTCCGATTCTATGTGGTGGAATGTAACTTCCTAATTAATAACATTCATAGTGAGGGTATTAATTGAATACTAAAAATTGGGAGAGGAATACCCATGTTCGTTGTGGGGTATCTCCAATTTCGCATATTGTTCTACCACACTATGTTGGAGGGACAAAATTGAAAATATAGAAAAGTTCATCGGCTGTGTTGAAATAGATGGCGATCGAACCGGACGTTAATAAGTTCATGGACATTTAGAAATTTTAAATAATAGTATCCAATATACTGTTAACCATTATTAAGATCAATTACGCTTGTTTCATTCAAATGCAGGCCCAGTTGCTAGGCTAATGGGTTGAATTAGTGAGGCACATTTTATGTATTGCCGTCGGTCCATTCTCGTACTTAACAATTGACATGCGACGTTGTAGTTGGCTAGACACAAGCTAGTGGGCCGAAATAGTGAGGTCTACAGTTAGAGTACTGGACGTCGCTCAATCTCTGTTTATACTCAATAAGATCGAGTGACTTGTGACATCACATTTGCCGAGGTAGAATTCACAATGCTTCGTAAAGACTATAAATATGGAGCCCACCTCATACATCACTTTAAAAATTCAAGTTTCTCTCGAATCTCAACATACCCTATTTCCATCTTCTCAAAGGTATGGTTTCAACATGTGGTACCATTACTTTTGTTTTTGAATTTATCATTGAAATTGTTATTTATATGGTATGTGAATGTGTTATCTAGATCATGTTTTGAAGTTTCTATGGATTAGGGTTGTAGGATTAGGTTCTAGAGTGTTAGAATGTGGGTTTTGTGTCTTCCCCTATTAATGTGGCCTAAATATTTTGGTTTGGGATCTCTCTTTTTTGGCAGTTTTCCATCATTCTTAGTGTAACCCCTTTCCATGGACATGACATCGATTGCATATTGATTGAACTTTGATTTAATAAAAATGATGTGATGTCCTGTATGCATATTTTCTGCATTTTACTATATATGTGATGTCACACTCAGATTCGTTAACCCATCGGTATTACTGATTGGTATGTGACGTTGGTCTTAAATGTTGTATTCATAGTTTAATTGGTTAATAGATTAATTGAATTGATTTCTATCAAATCATTACAATATGAATTTCAGGAATCTTGGCTAACGGTGCTGGTTCAAGCCGTTACCCGATTGAGGTGAGCGTTCTTTAATTTATATTTAATTTTCCTTTTCTTGTTTTCCTTTTGTTCTAATTTATTTTATAATAACTTCGTTGACCAATACAAATCTGTAGCGATTCGGATGACCACCGTCTGCGGACTACATTCGGCAATATCATACCGCATTTTATCCACACACTAACCCAGAGGAACATCAAGGAAGTTACCATTATGGTAAGTAATCACCGTTACACATCAATTTTTAATTGTCAATATAATTTCTCTATAAAATACTTTCATATTTTATGAACGTGGTTTTCTGTGTAAAATTCAGTACGTGCCTAGCCAGATTATGGAGCTCTTGACGCGATACAAGTTTCCTGCCGTTCTTAGTTGCAACGGAAGGGAGTACCACATGCACTACTCAAGGAACGTAATGATGAAGACTCTAATGCTGGAGGGTTTTTAGCAGTTTCTTAAGGCTAGGGAACTCAGGATTGAGGGCATGCTCTACTTTGAACTTGTCATTTTTATTATTGAAGTTATTCCCTATTAGATATAATTTGTATTTGGAACAATATTTATTTTTTTGTGTTATAATCTTAAAACTTGAAATTATAATCTATCTTATGAATGTAATTTTAATGTCATTCAATCCTTCATATTTAACCTAACATATGGATAAAGTTTTAATAGTAGTATCATAACAAAACTAAAAAATACTTGTGTGTTATGAATAATTATTTTCAACAGTTTGAAACTAGCAAGTTGTTGTTGCGAACAAAAATTATAAATAAACTCAAACTATTTCTTGGCTTCTTGGCAGGAGAAAATTGTTAGGCCCATCAAAGGCCCCGACGTCGGTAAGTGGTCGACCCTATGTCCCTTGATCCGACTTTGGTGCGACGTCACATAATTCGTGGCGGACACCTCAATGGTTCAAAACAAAGTCATTCAGAAATGTGTATAAATAAGTAGACCCTTACAATCTGTTCAAGCATCTGTTCACAAGATTCTCGCAAATTTCAAAAGTCTCCAGCTTCCTCCCTTCTCATCTCTCTTGGAAAAAAGATATGGTTTTTCTAATCTCCTAAAACTTAATTTTTGTAATTCTTACTATAGAATGTTCGATCTGTGGTCTGTGAATGTGTTTTATTTTTTTGGTTATATAGTTTTGTCTAATATTTATGAGAGTGTGAACTTTCCTTGACTTTAAACGTAGGTGCAGTGTTTTGATATGTCTACAAAGGGTTTTTTTAATTTGATGTTGATAAAGATAAAAAAAATTCCAGTTTTATATGTTTCTTCCCGTAGCTTCCTCTAATATCTGCAACGTCGGTATGCTGTTTGTCTCAACTCGATCCATGCAATAATAGTGCAATGTCTCATATTCTTATTTCAAGTAGCTTATTCTTTAGTTTGTGACGTCACATCTATCTCAGTCTGAACTTCGGTATGACCAAAATGTTACCGATGTTGCATTATGGCATCTAAGTGTACTATGGTTATGCATATGCGACTTTGACATGTGTTTGGCTTTACCAAACATTATGTGAAATCGTAGGGCAATGTCGACCATCCCATTGCTTTGGGCTAACATTAACCTGCGATGGCATTGCCAACATTGTTCCTTGCATTTCATAGGGCAGTTCACACTAGACATTTTCACTTCTGATATAGGACTAATGGTTGGTAAAGGATAGTCTAACTGCCATTTTTATGGTTTTTCACCAATGCACATACATATTTAGTAGATAACACATCTTCACACTTTATAACAACTAATACTTTTTGGTTTTTGTACAATGCAAAGCACAATAGCGCAACTCAAAGCCCGTGTTCTTCGACCTTGACCATCATATGATGGGTGTTGTAGCCCACGTTTCCACTGCACTCTGAAGCAGCAGAACTTTGGGGGAAACCCTACTTTAGTAAAACTTTTAAATAATTTTTTGACTATTACATGTATATATATATTTCTGACTAATTTTTTGTATGTACTCAGTACATCTTGGCGAGATTGTACGACTCTTTTCGACTGAGAAGACCCTCGTAGTGTTGAGTTGCTACGGGACATAGTGACATATGAACTACTCGGGGGTGGTAAAATCAAGACCCTTTCCCCAAAGGCTTTTGGCGAGTTCCTTAGCGGAAACAACCTATGCATCTGGTACACCTTGTTCTTCGAGGTGATACAAGTTGGGGGGCCAATCGTCCTCAAGGTCATCATTATCCGAGCTGATTGAGTTTATTGTATTTTCCATTATGTTGGAACTAAGACAAATCTTATTCGAGTATATGTAGTATTGGCATGGATATTTTGATGAATACTATTTTTCTAACTATTTAATTATCTTATTTAAACATTATATAATTAACTGTGAACATGTTCGATTTGTTCTATGCTTGATTTTATAAACCATTTTATAGTCCAACCATTGAATAAAGGGTGTGTTGGACGTGTACGAAAAAGGGGAGGATTTCTAAAATATTTGTAGCACAATTATTGCTAGCTAACGTAGTTCCTAATTGTACTTTTATATTCCCCTAAATTAATCGTGAAAACGGGATATTGGGAGGAGAGAGACGCCAACACGGGGAGAAGTACACGACCACCATTTTCTTTTTTCATTCTTTTCTATCATCATCAAATTCTATAGCCACATATATGTAAAACATAAGTTAAAGTATAGAATTTGATGATGATAGAAAAGAATGAAAAAAGATAATGGAGTATTTATAGCCACACTACTACAAATTCTATCATCATCAATTTTGCATTAACTTATCTGGGACGAAGGGAGTATTTAATACCTAAAAACACTTTCAAAGTTTTATATTAGTATTAGTTTGTAGTAGTGTTGTTTTTCTCTTATTGTCATTGGAGTCTTAAATTATAATTACAATATTTAATTAGGGCCTCGGTGTAAATGACCTTATCTCATAACATCACTTATTCTAATTGCATATTGTGTAAAATTGGACGTAAAGGGACGTTTGGTTCGAACAGGAAAAGGGAAAGGAATCGGGAAAGGGAAAGGGAAAGGAAGAGTAAGGAAAGAAATAACTTCTTTTTTAAAAAAAATCCGTTTTGTTCAATTGTGGAAAGGAAATCAAATTCTTTCTCATTCCCTTTGTTATTGTTTGGTTCACACAAGGGAAACAAATATTAATTTCTAGCATTATTCATAAAATAACTTAAAGAAGTATAAATTATTTCACATTATCAAATCTGCTAAAAAAATATTTCATGAATTATTGTCATTCTAGTTCTTAAAAAAATATTTAATATAAAATATGTAGTTCATCATGTTTAATTTAATAATTGTATATGATTAAAACAAATATGTTAATCTATTTTTTAATTTTTTGTAATCCTTTTATTTACATATTGTCATCTTTACATTTTTTTTTATTTCATATCACATGCGGCATATTGATTTAAAAATATTTAGTTCCCTTAATATAAAATTGTGCTAATAATGACATTAAGAAAAAAAACATGTGTAAATCTTTTAAAAATGGACAACTAAAAGATATAATTTTTAAATAATATATAATCGATGCAAATCCAAAATATTACATAATATATTATATCCATCAACACATAAATATTTTTTTAAATAATATAAATATATTTTATAAATCAAACATTAATTATTCAACTTCGAGAACCATTTTACGCATAAATATCACCACCTCCATCAAAAGTATCAGAACCAAATTAAAACTTTACACATTGCCTTTTCATCAGGGTAGGACGATGGTAAGATATTCAATGTGTTTGACTAGCCACTATAATAAAATA
>JAULKK010101711.1:0-17604 GCA_032355705.1 Rubia peregrina
CTCCAGTTTTATCTGGTCAGTCTCCTCTCTCCATTATTTTTGGCACTACTCCAGACTACTCCAATTTTCATCCTTTTAGTTGCCGTGTTTTCCCTTATTTGAGGCCTTATGTTGGGTATAAACTGGCTCCTCGGAGTATGTTGTGTATATTTTTGGGATACAGTTCACAGTATAAGGGTTATCGATGTATTGATGCACTCACGAAGAAGGAGTACATCACTCGCCTTGCTCCGTTTGATGAATTATTTTTTCCGGCTATCATCTCTGGATTTTTCTAATTTTTTTGAGCCTTTATCAGTTCCGTCAGAGGTTTTTGAGCCATCTTCCACTCTGGAATCACCCATTATTTTGGAGGATTTCAATTTTTAGATTTTACCGGAAGCTCGGGGTTCTTTAGAAAAGTGTGCTTGTCTGCCACAGGGTGACCAACGGCATGATCAACATCATCTAACACTTTCCGCATAACCGAAGGTGCTAACACCGCCGATTCACGCACCGGCCACACTTCAGCTTCACGTGCCAGCCACACCGGTTGTGCGTAGACATCTTGTGCCACCATTTCTGACGTCTCCAGCTCAGCCAGCTGCCCCGACAAGTCCGCTCCCCTAGCATCGACTTCCTCGCCATCTGCCTCGGGTACCACACCTAGTTCCTCAAGTTCTGTACCCGTCTCAGGATCCGAGCCATCTTAGGTTCCGAGTCCCTCTTCCAGACATCCGATGGCCACTCGTCTGAGCACTGGTTCATTACGGTATAAGGACTTTTCTGATTATGATATTTCTGGTTTACTAAGTGCATTATTTTCTAAGACCGAGCCTCGTAGTCATCGTTCTACGGTCAAGGATCCCGACTGGGTTGCTGCCATGAACTCAGAGATGGAAGCTCTTCGCACTCAACATATATGGGTGTTAGTTCCACAACCTCCTATTGTTAATGTTGTTGGCTCTAAATGGGTGTATCATTTAAAGTACAAGTCTGATGGTTCACTTGATCGACACAAGGCTAGGGTAGTTGCCCAAGGTTTTTCATAGTTGCCTGGTTTTTATTATGATTATACCTTTGGTCCGGTGGTAAAAGCATCTATTGTTCGTACTGCTTTGTCGCTTGCTGTCACTCGTAATTGGCCATTACGACAGCTTGATGTGAAGAATGCATTTTTAAATGGTGTTCTTGATTCTCCGATTTATATGGAGCAGCCTGCTGGTTACAAAGATCCTATGCATCCTGATTTTGTTTGCTATATAGGCTATTTACGGTTTGAAGTAAGCGCCACGTGCTTGGTTTCAACGATTTAGTTCTTTTTTGGTTGGCTTGGGTTTTGTATGCAGTTCTGCAGATACCTCTTATTTGTTTTCTCCCAAGGTGATTCTCTACTTTATTTGCTGGTTTATGTTGATGACATTATTCTTACCGGGAATGATAGTCATCTCATCAGCAAGTTCATTGCTCGTGGTCATCAAGAGTTTAAGATCACTGATCTTGACACCTTACAATATTTTTTGGGTTTGGAGGTTGTGCGAAATTCCGATGGCTTATTCCTTGGCCAAGCCAGATATTCCAAGGACATTTTATTGTGCGTCAGAATGCAAGACTTGGCACCGGTAGCTATCCCTTTTGTAGTTTTTTCACAGCTTTCCAGTACTTCCAGTAAACCATTCGGAAATCCCACTCTTTATCGCTCTTTGGTTGGTGCACTACAGTATTTGTCCATTACGCGTCCCGACATTTCTTATGATGTGAACACGGTCAGTCAGTATATGAAGTCTCCTACTGATGACCATTACCAAGCTGTCACTCGAATTCTGCGTTATGTCCGTGGTACAATGCACTATGGCCTTCAGTTTCGCAAGAATTCTTCTTCTTTGCCGGTTTTGAGTTATTCTGATGCTGATTGGGCTCGTTGTATTGAGACTCGTAGGTCCACTTATGGTTATGTCATTTTTCTTAGTGGCAACATGGTTTCATGAAGTGCAAAGAAGCAACCTACAATCTCTCGTTCTAGTTCAGAATCAGAATACCGAGCTATGGCTAACATTGCTGCAGAACTAGCTTGATTAATGAATTTACTACGGGATTTGCGCGTCACTAAAAGTGCCCTACGTATTTTGTTGTGTGATAATAATAGTGTTCTCTTTCTTGTTCAGAATCCGGTTTCGCATAAAAGAGCCAAGCACATTGATATTTATTATCATTTTGTGCGTGAGATGGTGTTTTCAGGCAAGTTCAAGGTTGCTTATGCTCCTACTGATCAACATCTTGCTGACGTCTTTACAAAGGGTTTACCTCGTCCTCAGTTTGAGTTATTACGTTCCAAGATTTGCATTGCGACAAGTCTCACGCTTCGCTTGAGGGGGGTAATAGAATATTAGATGAATTAGAATCAGGTTAAGAAAGAAATACTTTTTTATTGGTTTTGTATATATCTTTTTTCATATCTGATTCTGTCTTGTATACCATTTGTACTCAGTATATATATATGAATACACACAGCCACAATTATTTGTGGGTTTTACTTTCTATCAACACTCCTCAATTACTTTCTATCATAAATTTAAAATATTATGTTCAATTGTTCTAATTTGCAGTTTAAACCTTGGTTTTTTCATAGTTTATGAAAAAACTATCTTTCAAGAAACATACCTTTATCAATGATTAAGTTATATTATAAAATATGTTTATTTATTTATATATAATACTTTATATATAAGCGCTGCACTAGTAACGGTGTAGCCTCAGATAGGTTGGAAATACTCCACCCTCGGAAATGTTTAGTTTTCTATTTGTTCGTGGTTCTTTATTTCCACCATCCCAGCTTTTGGTTTCTTGTTTCCTTCTTCTTCAACACCTTCCATAGTTATTGACTGTGTACCTTTTTCCAGCATGAAATCTTCCTTTATCACCTCTATTCATTCTGCCTTAGACCATTTAACATTGATTACTAAGGATACTGTAAAATATGAACGGTTGATTTTATTCATAATACAAGGATACAATATATAGGCAGCATATACATAATCAACAAATGGAAGAGGATTCTAAGGTACAAGGTATTCACAAATATAAAACAATATATCTCCTTAACACTCTTAAAGTTGGAGCACTTGGATCACGAATGCCCAACTTGCTAGGGAGAGTCTGAAATGCATGACGTCTAAGAGCTTTAGTGAACAAATGAGCAGGTTAACTAGAAGTGTGAATGTGATGAGTAACAACTTCACCAGACTGTACCAAATCACAAACAAAATGACAGTGAATCTCAGTGTGTTTCGTACGTTCATGAAACATAGGGTTGGCTACAGTATGCAGAGCTGCATGACTATCGCATCATAAACGCATAGGAGAAGAGTGTCTTACGCCCAAACACCGAAAAAGAGACTTAAGCTAGAGTAATTCATAGCAAGAAATGACCATAACATGGTATTCTGCTTTAGCCAAACACAGAGAAACAATGGGTTGCTTCTTTGTCTTCCAAGATATAGGAGACTTTGTATTCATGGACACCTAGATCTTCCTTTTTGATCTCATTAGTAAGTTGCTCGTGAGTACTTTTTCATTTTATTTTGTGGAAGGCCATCCACAGGGTGGTGGTAGATATTTGAAAGCCATTCACAAGGACCAGTCCTTGAGAGTGTCACCATTGGATTTTATTGAAGATCTGGGGATTAGGGTTTTTTCAAGCATAAAAAACCTTGAAATCCAAGTAGGGCAACTCGCCACCTCGGTGAGCCGACTTGAGGCCAAAATGTTCGGCAAACTTCCTTTCCAACCAGAAGTCAATCCGAGGAATGTGAGAACTTTGAAGTTAAGGAGCGGAAAAGAGGTTTATGAGCCCGAGAAGGATATCTTGAAAGAAGACGACATGGTGGAGGAAAACAACAAGACCAAGTTGGAGGAGCGTGAAATGGTTGTAGAGAAGGATCCCGTCAAGGAGCTTCCTACACCCGAGGTGGGGGTAAATCTTCCACCGCCTTTCCCTAGTGCACTTAGGGGAATGCCAAAGGTGGAAACCACTGATGAGCACATTCGTAAGATCTTCGAAATGGTTGAACTTAGTGTTCCACTTTTGGAGTAGGTTGAGCATGTTCCTTCTTATGCTAAATTCTTGAAAGTTGTATGCACTAAAAAGAGGAACAAATCAATTAGGAAGGTGGGGAAATTGAAAATAGGGGGAGTGGCTACTCTTAATCATAAGAACTTGCCCAAGAAATTTGATAACCCCGACATGTTTTCAATTTCTATCTCCTTAGGTGAAAAATGCTATAATTAATTTAGGAGCATCTATCAATGTGATCTCTTCTTGCCTTTATGAGAACATGAACATAGGTGAGCTCAAGGAAACTAGGGTAATTGTCCAATTAACCAATCACTCCCAAGCTAGTGCTTGAGGTATAGTTAAGGATGTAGTGGCTAGAGTAGGCAAATTAGTGTTTCCGGCATATTTCTATGTTCTTGACATAGTGCACGATGGTGGTGCATCCTCAATTTTATTGTGGAGACCTTTTTCTAAAAAACATCAAGTATTAAGATATACTTTCATTTGGGAACACTATTCCTAGAAGATGACATTGATAAGGTGGGGTTTGTTATTTATAAGTCTAAGCATGATTCACCTAATCCCTCTCTTGTGTGAAATGGCATAACTTTGTGTGATGAACTAGCTCAATGTGAAAACTCTTGCATGATTGATAATGATGATTGCCTTGATGAAGCTCTTGATGATAGTGAAGAAGATAGCCTAGATGATGATATTCTTGATGAATATGTGAGTGATGAAAGAAATCCTACCTTGCGCTTTAAATGTGATGATCATGTTCGATGAGACTTATGTTTTGCATGATGTTAGTGATAACTTGTCTATCTTGGATTGTTTATCTATTCTCACTAACATGCATCGGTTAGTGGAGAGCGGCGATGATGTAAAACATCCTCGACCACCTCCTAAACCCAAGAAAATAGTTGAAGACTTAACATTGGCTAGGTATGGATATTCACTTTCTATGGTGAGCAAAGTGCGTAAAAGTAAGGATGGCAGGATAGCTCTCCAAAATGATGTCATCGTGGGTGGAGTTGCTGATGAAGATTCCGGAGACCCAACGATAGGTTCTTTTTAATTAAAATGCATGAATAAATAAGTTGTGAGGACGACAATAAAAATATGTGCTCTTTCTTGCTTTGTTTTTTATATCTTTCTGTAGATAGATTTTGCATGTTTTTGTATGTGACAAAGGATCTTAGGATGAAACTCTTGTTGAATGATAAATTTTGATTTTGAATCTTGTGCTTTCTGGTTGTAAGGAAATAAGACTTGTTGGGTGACAAAGGTTTTTTTGTAAAAAGGAATGAACTAGGGGAAAAAGGTCTTGTTCACGGGAAGCCTCGTGCCAAACCCATTCAGCACGAGCGTAGCATCGTGTCAGGCACCCTTAGAAAGAGGGTAGCCTCGTTTAAAGCACCCCCAGTACGAGGCTTTCCATGTTTCAAGCCTCGTGTGGCTACTTTATTTGGGTAAAAAATGTAGATTTTTGAAAATTTGATTTTCAATCCAAAACATGCATTTTGGCCCATTAATTCAGTAAATGTTTTATTTCTTAGGATTTTTATGTAAATAGTACTATACTAACCATCAAAACCTCCCTTATGCATTAATTAATTGGTACTTTTGTCCCATGCATTTTCTAATTTTGAAAATTCCATCCTTATCTCATTTGTACCTCCATCGTGAATCACCATTTTAGAGGAGAATAACTGCTAAAAATAAGAATCCATAGTACATTTTCCACCAATAGGAATCATTTAGCTCATTCAAGTCCCTAAAAAACACTCACTCTCACTTTATCTGGGTGAAACTCAAAACACTGGTGCTTTTTCCCTAAAATTTTTGCAGTTTTGCTTCCTCTTGTATGGATTTTTCAACTCTAAGCTTCAAATTCCGGGTAATCCTTTGAGCTCTAAGTTTACTTTCTTTATTTGGCATGATAATTTTATGATGAAGAGCTTGAATCTCAAAAAACAATTGACATGTTTTTGGGAAATGCTTGAGTTGTCTGAATGATTTTATTTTGAACGAAGTGTGGGGGAAGTACATGTTCTTATACTTTAATGATATGATCTTCATAGTTTTTGGTGATTTAGGAGGAATGATTCTTGATTGCATGATCTTATTGATGGGATGTGACCCACCCCCTCCCCGCATCGTTAAACTCGAGAGGAGGCTGAGTTATTAAGGGTAAATTATAAGATTTATACTACTACGTTACCAAAAAAGGGTAGATAGTGGTAAGACTAGGGTTTTCCACAGAGATGTTAGAAATCTAAGATCCAACTACACATAACCACATTGGGTCGTCGATCCAATCTCGCTTCAAGAATAATCAGTGTTGGTATAAAGGCTTTAGGGATGGGGGATTTGCTAACAACTAATAACATACAATTGATCACAAGAATAAACTATATAAACTAACACTTGGGGAGTATTTGCGTAACATGCTCAATGTTGTTTTGATCCTCGATTCCATCACATATAAGAACTATAAACTTATTCTAGTGTTTATGACACGTAGTACTGACGATGGTCAAAACTTCCACTTATCTGTCACATAAGGGTGCATGTAAGGGGATAGGGATTATTTTGTTCAGAGAGAAAAAGTTGAGGAAGGTGTTATTATACTTATTTTACCATTTAACCTATCTTCACCCCAACCTCCACCTATAGAACCAACTCCCACATTTTCGGAACTCATAGAGAAAACCATATAGAAGCCCATTTAAATATGCTAAGCTTCCAAACTACTTATTTCCTCTAGGGTTGACTCCTCCTCTACTACATCTTCCTCTTGGAAGATTCTTATCCCCACCTCTCCATTTTTGGTTGCCTATGATGATGGGGTACAAACCCGCACAATATGTATAACATTATGGTTGTGCCGATAACCTTAAATATAAAGAACTTCTTTGGAGGTAACCCGAGCCTTAAAAAAAATTAGATTAGTTAGTTTTTCTTTGAAAAAAAAAATTACTCACCTCTAACCTCCCACTCTTACCTAAAACATTAGACACCACCTAAACCACCACTAAATATTTGATTAATATGTATTTGTACTGGCTTGATTTGAGTTGTTTATTGGGGTAGATTTGAGGATATTTAGGTGAGAGTAATGCATTGGGAAGTTATGATTGCCTATCATTTTGTTTACCTACCTTTCCTTTCATGTTATGTTTCCTATTTGAGGAATATGTATGTTGTAAGTATGGGGAGGGAAAGATGTCCCATTGCATTGTGAAGCAAATGGGGGTTAGGAGGAGTCCAACTCATGGACCGTGTAGACGTACATGGTTTGTGATGCTCAAAATGATGGACAAAGAAAAGGACTGAACCCCAAAATCATAGGGCATGTAGACGTGCACGACCCATGAAGCTCACACACCCTCCTACATCCAAATCCCCATTTCTTCCCTACCACCCCCAAAATACCACCCAAACCCATTTACCCTTAAAACCCTTGAAACACACAACTCAAACCCTAAGAGGTAACTCTCCTATGTAATTAATTTTTTATTCATCTGTGGTGCATGATAGTGGTTAGAGTGAACTTGCTTGATTAGATGTTAGGAGTAGTATATTGTGGTTATGGTAGTTTGTTCATTAAATTCCATGATTGTGCCACTAAGGGTAGATTTTGTTCATTTTTCATTGTAAGTGCTCTCCCATTTTCTACTTTTGCAAGGCTCGTGCCGATGTAGAACTAGTGGTGGCTTTAGGGTTTCATTAGGGTTTATCCAAATTTGGGCCTTTAGACACCCAAGTTTTGAAAAACTAACGCCCATGATATCACATATGAAGATCTAGAATCTCACAAAATCATCACCTAGTCATATGTTCTGCACATCAAGTTAAGTCTATTTGAACTGTCAGTTTTATCGAACTTGGGCATCTAAATGCCACTATCTATGATGCACTGTAGTTCATATGTGATATCATGTGTGTCTAAAGCCTACCACATAACATGCATCACACTTGAATATAAAGCTCAAATCAAACATGAATATTTATAGACATAAAAGATAAGAAGATCTAGAATCTCACAAAATCATCACCTAGTCATGAATACAAGAAAAATCCCTAATTAAATAAACTACTCTGAGGCTACTAATAAATCCATGGTATTCATTGAATTAAATCTCATGGATCTAAGAACTAAAAAGAAGGAAAAGAGAAGAAAATCTCTAGAGAGAGAGAGAATTCTCCTCTTTCTTCCTACCTACCTTCCAAGAAAACAATAATTACATTATGTCTACTTACTAATTACTAGTAGACTAAAAAATCCATATGTAGGAGAAGATAAATGGGGTCTAAAGGTCCAAGTTTGAAAAAACCCTAATGAAACCCTAAAGCCACCACTAGTGCCACGTCGGCACGGGGCGTGCAAAAGTATACGGGACACGGACTGGAGCTGCTCCTAGGGTGAACTGAGTGCGTAAACCATACAAAAACACGCATGTTGCGGACCAGAGTTGTAGTATTCTTCTTCTGAGCACGCGGTCGCGCAATACCTTACTGGCCACAGACTGGAGACCTCGTTCTTCAAATTCTTGGAACGGGCAAAGAAGTTGAGGAACCTGGTGGAACAGCCGTGTGATTTTTCACAGGCCAAGAATTTGAGAAAACGGGCCAAAATTATACGGGTCGTACAAAAGTATACGGGCAGTATCATCTGATACACTCAATACACCACTAGAAGCAGCTCTGCGGACTGGAGCTGCTCCAAGGGTGTACTGAGTGTGCAAAATGTATCTCTGGCACTCCACTATGGATGCTTCTCCCTAGTCCTAGAGAGGCAAAGGAATAGGTGTCTCACCGATGAATCTAGGGTTGAAACAACTATGGTCACTACACAAAAACCCTAATTACTACAAGCTATCATCCATCATCTTATCAGGATACACCGAGGGTGCCTTGCAACACAATTGCTTATAATAAAACCCATAACTAGTATATCCACAACACAATGAAGAATAGCCAAACAAAGTTATAACATCATATACGTAATCTTAAGCTACCACTACACATTCACTAGAACACAATTCACTCCTAAGAAAAAACAACTTTACAGAATACACGTACCTCGATTTAACAATACCCCACTAGTGGTAGCAAAGGATTCAAGATTCTTGGTAATATCCCGTGCATCACCAAGACAAGTGTATACCCAACTCTAAAATTATCCAGTAGCCCAATTAGTTAAAAAAAGATTACAACTCGTAGGATCACGAGGTGTCATCCCTCCGAAGAATGAACCGGTAAAGCTTTAAGTATTTACCACATATAACAATTTACTTCTTATATCTTAGCTTATTCAATTAACAAGACTATACCTTGTGGGACTAAGAGTAAGTCATATACTATTATAATCCTAAATGCAAAGGAACTTATGACATGCTTTGGCTTAAAAGGAACTTAAAAATTAAAATCCTTTAACATAAGGGCCATGAATCCAAGCCCTGATAGCTAAATACAAAATACAAGGATAGGTCACTCTAAAACCTTCCCCTAGAATCAACCTATCAGCCAAAATTTTCTGCTCCATTATCTCTATATCCTCTCTAACATCACCAATTCCTGAGGAAGAGCCAAGACCAAGGATTTATTTTCCTCTCATAGAGTACGTAGTCTCTTCACCTCCAACTCCAGAGTAGAACCACTAAGTCCTGCACCATCACAAAAACCAATACCCACTTGGTGATTTTCCCGAACACTCATTCTCCAACTAGGAAGAAAACTATCCTCTGACCCGAAAAACACAACAACAAGAAGGAAGATAAAGTATTAAATAAGTTACCATATATTCCCATTGTAATGTACAATTAAAGGTCTCTCAACCACCACTACATGCGCACACATCTTAGTAAGAAAACCCAGCATGCTTTCCCACATTAATTCTCGACCTAAACCTACACTATTGTTCTAAGACGACATCATAGGCTCCTACATTCAATTAAAAGATAACTAGCTTCCCAACATTCGCACACATTGAACAAACATCACAGACCATCAAACACCAAGTTCTTGGGTTTAAAGGTCACTTGAAATTTGGTTTCAGAGACCTTATCTAACTGATAGTAGGCAAAAAATAGACCTAAGCTAAAGATAGTGCCAAACTCAAGGCATATCCGCTCAAAACCAATCAATTGCCACCCCATGAGGGTGAGATTAGGCAATAGCAATCATATAATAATACAATGCACATAAAATAAATTAACGGATAGGAAAATTAAAACTATATTGAAGTTGATATTCAAAAACACCAACCATGCTTGTTGGTGGTTGCATTATTGTATCATAGATAATAGGGATAGCATCCTCATAGTCAGATAAGAAAGGATAGAATTCCCTCAAAATAGAGACATCAATAAATGTCAAAACACTGTAGTTTTCTATTTCTATATTAGGTAAAGGAAAAAATTATTACCTAAGAATAAGGTCTACGCTTAAAGCAGAAAACTCTTAATTGAAGGAACAGCCAATATAGGCTAAACTCTCTTTATATACAAACCCTACCGAAGTATAACCGCTGCATATTCCCAGTTCTCTTTACCCAACAAGTCAATACTCACTCCACCGTCAATTACAAAGCCCATAATGCACATTTAATGATTTCATATCCTTTACTCTAACTTTGAATATGACATATGAGTTTGCAATAACTCCCTAGCTAGGGTAGGCTTATGATTTACAGCTCATTTAACCATGCAAAGTCCAAGGCAAAAGTAATATCTCGAGCCCTACAAACCAAGTAAAGAACTATTTGCAGAGGAATAGAGATAACCTCGCTAATAGAAACACCTTTCCTAGAGCGAGCTATCCCCAAAATAAGGAAAATTTTCTCACCTATAAACATGGCACTAAAACCATGATCTGGGAACATGGTCCATGATCTGCAGAGATTGCGGAATACATCAGCCATTAATAAGTGACCCGTACAGTAGAAGAGGGAAGGAAACTTTTCCCAAAACACTGTTACTATTTTGGTCATGTACTAACTTAGGCATAAGAGAGAATACAAGGGACTTATAGGTCTGCAAAAAAACAAATACAACGTTAAATCCAGGTGCTATGTTGTTCTAGAAGAAATTCCTCGCATCCCCGAAGAGAAATTTCTGATGCCTATGTTAATGTTATTTCCCCCCTAAGTATTGACATCTCTGACTTTAAACTGACACACATTATTTCATTTCTTGAGAAAGTGCATTCATGGAAAGTATTTTTTTTGGTTTGTCACCCTTTATGTCTATATATATAAAGGGTTTTTGTTCTTTGTAAGCTTACTTTTATCTTTTGGAATCTTTATTATTCTAGGAGATCAGTCAATTTTCTCAAGTAGGACGTGAAGTGTGAAAGGTAAATTATTTGTCTTAAGTCATGGTGGTTGAGCAACACGAGTTAATGTCTGCAGCTGCTAACCTTAGTGTCGTTAGTATTATGGAGGGTCATAGTGATGTTCGAGTTATGATGATGCAATTCCCAAGAGGGATAGTATTGTTGAGGAGTAGAGTATTCAAGAATGTAGTGATGGCAATAGTTTTATGACTATGAATGATATTGATGCATTGAGAGAGCATTATTATTTTTTGGATCAATGTGAGGTCAGGATACCCAGTGTTGGTGAGAGGTTGCAGGTTTCTCTAGCTGGGATTTTAAGTGTGTATGAGCATTATCTGTTATATGGTATAATATTTCACATCCCATCCCATATTATATTATTGGTGTGTTGGAGGCTTATGGAGTTGCTCTTCCCTAGCTTCATCCTCAGGGCATGGACATACTTGTTTGTTTGTTTTAGGGAGGTATGTTGGTTTCTTCGTGTTTTCAGCTATGTAGAGTTAAGGTTACTAAGTCTTGGGTCACTTTCTATCCCATTATGTCAAAGGATCAAGTTGTGAAAGGATTTCCTAATAATTGTGGTGTTTGGAAGGATATGTTCCGGTTTGTTAGGTGTGCGGGGAGTGGCCTAATACCCTTGTGGAATGATAAGGTGCCGTAGATAGGGAAGCACAGTGGAATATGGAATATAGTTTTGCGATAAAATAAGCTTCCTATTTGATAAAGATATGGTGACCTATAGGGGAAAATGTTATCACTTGTTCTTACTCGCGTTACTACTGATATCTGTGAATAGTACTAATAATGTATCCAAAGTTGTGTTATGCATGCATGACACTGTCTAGCATTTCTGTGAAAGCTTTTGCTGATAAAGACGTTAGGTTTCCCCGCAGTCAGCGTGGGGATGGTTGTGGTGGATTAAAGTTAATGGAGAAGGGAAAATAGGGATTCTCCAACGAGAAGATGGTGGAAATTTGAAAGCAACGCTCTGCTAAGGCAAACAAATAAGATGATAGGAGCAACAAGTAAAAAATTGATAGAGTTGAGGCCTGTTATAATGGATCCTTGAAAGTACTAAAGTTGGTGACTCATTTCGTCATCGTAACAAAGGGCTCTTTGTCCGTTAACACAACAAAGTCGATGTAGGAGTTGGAAACAGATGTCTAGGGTTTTGTTTCTCTACTAGGGCTAGCTAAGGTATTGACATTTGGTTTATGTGTGTTATTATATCGTTTGGTGCTTGTGCAGATGAGGGTGTATTTTTGGATTAGTAAGTGGGAGATATTATGTCATTTGGGGTTCAATGTGTCGTTGATTACCTAGATAAGGTTAATGTTCTAACTGGGCAGTAGGCATCACTAGGGCACGGTTAGAACAAAGGGTAAAGGCTTGCGAGGATCTTGTGATGTAATTGGTAAGGCGTGAATTTTTTTCAGGAGAAGGATGCTAATAATTATGTGTTTCATGCTAAGGTTAAGGAACTAAAAGTGGGTGGACCTGCTCATCCATATTAACCTCTTGTGTTGGTTAATAGGCTTGTGAAGACACACAAGTTGTATGATTTTTTAGTAGATATGTATGCAAAGATAGAGAACGTGGGATGGTGTAATTCCTTGGTGAGCATCTGTGAGCAAAATTTTATTTTTTCTTGGTTGGGGATGAAGTTTCTATAGCAGAGATATTAAAGAGGTGAAGCTTGTTGTGGATGGTGATTTTGTTGTGGATGGCCATTTTTCGTTTGATCTAAGAACTAGGTAAGATAGTGTCGTTGTCATCGATGAAGAAATTATGGAAATGTAAGTTGGATTTTTTTCTGGCTACTGATAGCATCGAGAAGACTAGTGGTACCATTAAGTTTGACCCTCTGACTCGATTGACTTAGACTTAGCGGAATGATGACTGTGTTAGTAAGTTGAAGACGGGCAAAGAAGTTATGCCAGGCAGCTCTACTAGTGGCTCTGGCGGGTTTACTACTGATGAGGTAGGCTAGCTCGTAGACCGATAGATTATTATGTAATAAGTTTTTGGTGATATGCTAAATGAAAATGAGTTGTTTACTAACTACTGGAAAAAAGTGATAATGAGTTTTTTTATATATTTTTGTGGTCTTTAGCCTTGAATATTTTTTAGGAAGGATTCTATGTCGACTGTGGTTGCATACTTGGCTGCATGTTTGTACAATGAGGATGATGTGCAGGGTGTTTCTGATATCAGTGGAGCGGTTGTACCATTAGCGGGGTAGTATATGTGCCTAGTGGATTTTTATGGTTTTAATAAAAAGGTTTTGAGTAAGGTGGTGAAAGAAGAAGTGATGTTGAGTATAAGGGGTTCATGGGGAAGTATCATATATACGTAGGGCTCAACCGTGGGTCATTTGACTCTGGTCGACATAGAGGTTTGGATCAGGATCACGCTATGTTCGAAAGCGGCCTTGATGAGGCTATACAGGTGTGTATTATGGATTTGGAAGTTGTCTATGTCTATCTTAAAAATTTTAGTATTCCGCCGAATACAAAAGAATGGGTTGTGGATCTGGGATGTTGAATGAGGACGCTCTTACTAAGGTTTATAGAGTTTGAGCCAGGGTGGAAAATGAAGCTAGAACAGAGGCTAGGCTTGTTGGACGAATATGATACACATATTTTTTTAGCAAGATTGTGTCATTCGAAATTTGAAGAGGGAGTTAATGGATATAAAGTGACAGTGAAAGAGTCGTAGAGGTTTCTAGTGGATACAACATGAGAGATTAATAAGAAAATAGATAGTTGTTTCAAAGCAAACTGATTATCTGGACCAAGTGATGGATCAAGGGAATAAATACAGGCTAAATGTCACCATTTAGGGAAGGTGTCTAAAGAGTGATGAAGTCGTTATTATGACAAGCGTGAGAACGTTGTGCAACTGCTAACAAAGTATGAGAACCTAGAACAAAGTATTAAGTGTCATGAGGCTCGATGTTCTCGTATGGAGGAGAGGTGGCAGGCTCTTGATTCATTTATGAAAGAACAACACAAGATGAATGCGAGCCTTTGTGGGGGAGATTTCTAAATCTCTACCCATAAAGCTTAGGGTGTCTGATGAAGGTTTAGTAGCTCGTGCCCACCACTTAGAGCAGCAGATTGAAGGGTTAAAGCGGAACCTAAAATTTTACCATACTCCATATACTTTATGAGTATATATCTAGAGCGTTCAAACTGTGGATCAATTATTCACCGTAAGTCCTACTACGTGAAACATATGAGACGTATGGAAGCTGTCGGCAATACACGCGATAGGGTGTATTTTCATATGCGATGGTAATTGGAGGATAAGTGTGCCACGTATCTTGTGGTAAAACTTACAATACTAACCCTACTAATCCAACATCAATAAGGTAGTTCAAATACCAAATATTTCCCCGAGCGCATGAGAGCTGAGGAGAACCAACACGAGGGAAGGTTTAGATTTACGACGGTTGAACTCTATGGGAGAGATGGGCTACACAGTTGAAGGACTCGTGAAGGAGTACTGGTCTCGATTCACGAGGTTGTTCAAATATGGACTGCGATGGAACGAGTGTGCCAGCGAAGCGGTCATGCTCTTTTTGCTGGTGTATCTACTTATATTTATTAAGAACATTGTTTTCCTCATGAGGGGCATGTTGGGAAATGAAGGAAGAACATTGGGAGAATGGGTGACCATTCATTAGCCACCCTGCTTCGGGCCTTTATGGCCTGATCTTTACGGAACATAACACATTTTAATGAAGTTAACATCTATGTCAACAGTTACCTACATTTAAAATAATCGAGTTAATTGCTAAAATGACTCCGTCTTTAGGGTGAAAGTGCCAATATAACCCTGCAATTTGAAAATGCCAATATAACCCTGCAATTTCAGAAAGTGCCAATATAACCTTTGACTCCGTTGACTTTTGAATCAATGTTCACTTGGTCGGATTGTAAAAAGAGAAATTTTCCCTTGAATTAAAAAAATGAAAAAGAGGTCGTCATCTTCTTCCCCCTTTCTTCTTCGATTTGGTATGCCGAAAGTGGCCTCGAATTGGTCCACCACCATTTTCTTCTCATCTTTTCTTCTTCCTCGAGTTACTCCGTCGCGGTGGCCCCCATTTTCTTCTTTCTCAATTTGTTCCACCGGGAGGCTTCCCTTTCTTCCGTTCCACTTGTTGTGGCCTCGATTTATTCAGTGGTGGTTAGCTTGGGAGAACCGAGCAAAAATGGGTTCCATTACTGGCTGGGATGGTAGCAGGCTAAGGTGGTTGCAGACTGACTGTTGGTAGGGTGGGGCGGTCAAGGTTTGGAGTGGGGTGGCGGCGGTCTGGGTAGCGAGGGTTGGGCCTGGTACATGGAAAATCTGGTTGATCTTGGTTGAAATGATTCCTTTTCTATTCACGCACTCATGTCGACAACGATTAAACCCCGATTGAATGCTATTCCGATAAGATAAAGCTACGATTGAGCACTATTTCAACAACGGAAATCTGGTTGAGTCAATTCCAACAATGATAAAGCCCCCGATTGAATGCTATGCAGACAATGAAAATCTGGTTGAGTCGATTCCAGCAATGATAAAACCTCTATTAAATAATATTCACACACTTAGGTCAGCTCCCCTATTTTTTACTCCACCACTTGCTCCCAGATCACCGACCTGAAAGGCTGGACTCCACCGGGTCTTCCATAATTCCCATTGACCACCACCGCCAGAAAATGAATTCGGTGCTCTTCCCTTTCCCCACTGACGGTGGCAGAAGTGGAAATGGGGGTTTTCAGAAGAGTGCTGGATCCCGAAGTGCGAGAGTGAAATGGTGGAACAAGGTGATTAATGAAGAAGAATATAGATGATTGTCATAAGGGTATTTTTGTCATTTCTATTTTTGGAATTTCATGGGTCAATGCCAGAATCAGGGAGATTAGCTATATCGGCACAATTTTTTTTGAAACATAGGGTTAGATTGCCACATACAATAATTAGTTAGTGTAAATTGGTACATTCTGATATTGCAGGGTTATACTAGTACTTTCAGCCTAAAGTCAGGGTTACAAATATATTTATCCCAAAATAATTTTAATTGAACAATTTTTGAGGTTAAATTGACGTTTTAATTTTTTCTTCTCTTCTCCCAGTTTTTTCTCCATCGTCTCCTCCACCATATTCTGAACACTACTAATCCAACCATATTCACCATCTCTTCCATTGTCCATAATCTCTATCTTCCATTTAAAAATAATAATTATAACTGTCATTGGTACGAGGGTTTATAGTGTTCCCATCATTGTTCTATTAAGCTCAATTTGCATAAAATGCAGTTACATGAAAATGTGTACTTCGAAAGATCTTTACACGTAAGGCACTATACCATAAAATTACAAATCCAAAGGCTCTGTGGCAAAGTAGTCTATAACATGATATAATGGTGGTCTAATGTGGGATCGTCTCGCTAACTTGACCCAAATTCATCGAGCAAAATCCATTGACTGGAAGTTAGTGATCCAACTCAAACGAATCACAATACGAAGTATTAGTCTTGACATTGCTTAAGAGATATGCCAGCTACACAGACTTTTGGTCCAAATACCCTTTCCTTATTAACAAAAACCCTTCCTAAAATTGATGGTTTAAAGCACCTCTAATAAAAATTTGGTCACTCTCCATTCAACTTGAAAACTCCTCCAGCTAAACTAGGAGAGTAAAACCCATCTTTTTTGGTAGTCAAAATGTACTTTCAAAAGTGTATGGAATTAATAAGTTGTTTAGGAATTGCCTAAAATCCAAACCAGTAGGATATCCGAATAAACGGTCTAAAGACACATTTAACCGAATAATCAATCTCATAAGTCTGAAACATCCATAAAGGTCGAGATCTACTTATCTAATTGAAGTCCTCAAACTAGAAATACCAAAATTCCATTGGTTAAACAATTTTCACTTGGATTTCTCCTTAACCGTTCTTAGACTGCAAATCAGAAGCCAAATAGGAATTTTTAGTAATAGGGTCACCGAAAAAACATAGATTGACATATACTGTTACATCTAATACTTCACACAAAAAAACCATTTTCAATTGATTATGCAAAGACTTGAATAAAAAAACTGAATTAAGATAAATTAACAAAAAGGCAGAAGACAAAGCCTCACACCCTCATAAAAAGGAAAAAATAAAAAGGAAAAGAAGCAGATAAATACCCCTTCTTTCACGAGCTATCCGGGAAACTTTTGGTAGTCAA
>JAULKK010101816.1:0-17283 GCA_032355705.1 Rubia peregrina
GTTTTAGTTGCAATATTAAAAATTTATTATGCAACATTTAAGAGTGATAGGTTTATGACCCGATTAATACAACCCAATTTTTTTATTGTGTTTACTTCAAATTTACAGTTTAAACGTTGATCTTTTCATAACTTATGGAAAGACCGTCTTTCAAGAGACGGACTCTTTTTTTAATACTTAATATTTGTGAAAATTAAATAAATAAATTTGTTAGAAACTCAAAGAAATTTCCTCCGGTGACCTGGGAAAGTTTGGTCAATCTAAGATAAGCAGAAGTCATCTCCTAACCCCCGGACGGAAATACGACTTCATTTTGTAGGTTTCGTGCAAGTTATATTTATTTTCTAGGACAATTGTTTGTAACTTTATCAAACTGCTAAACCAACAAGTTTTACAGCGTTCGAAAACAAATAATTTTTTACTCTAATAATATTGCCACTCCATTTAGACCCTTTTATACGACATCATACCTTTTATTTTCATGTTTAACTCTTGTTAATACGTAAATTCTATTAAGATTTTATTTGGTGCAGTTATGTTTAGTTATAAAAACAACTGACTTGTTTTAAAAGTATGAGATGGTCAATTTATCCTTTTTCCTGAAATTCTATTGTATTTTTAAAACAATTTATTTTCAATGCAAATATTTAATTATAAATTAAAAAATATTTAATTTATAATTAGAATAATTTATAAATTCTATCGAACTCAATCTAAATTTATTGGGATGGGGCCAGTTTTGACCACTTCTTATTTTGGAAATTCCAAGCCAAAGGGGTTAATTCAGAAGATTGGAACATGCAATTACCCAACCTCCCAAGAAAAGATTTGGATTCGTTATCAAAATATTATATTTTCTTAAATTGTGTAATGAAGAAAGAAAATGGTGGAAGTGGACATGCAATTTTCAACGTACGTATGCATAGCAAGTTTAAATTAATATTGGTAAGGAGAAACTAATGTTTTGGACGTAGCAGCCCTACTAATTAACTAGTTTATGGTTGAATACCTCAAATTGAAAAAAATATTTTAATTAATGAGTCCGTCTCTTGAAAGAAGGTATTTCCAAAGTCATGGAAAAACCAAGGTTTAAAGTGCAAATTAGAGGAAAAGATAAAAAAAAAATTGGGTTGCATAAATTGAGTTATAAAATTTGTAACTTTTTGAAAAAAAATTAAAACCACCCATGGGTTGAGGGTTATTATTAGGTCCCCAGCCTTCACTAAGGAAAAAAAAATGAAGATATTCAGTTTGAAGGCAATATAGGCCAAGGCAACATGATTGCCTTCAACACCTAATGTCGCTAATCTAAAATATACAATATACACATATTTGATACAGATGAAGAGCTGTGATTCCGAAGCCAGTAATCTCCACCCCTCGTGTTAATTACTAACTTTGGCCAGGCATCTCAAATCAATCAGCTTGTTCCTCCCATCAGCATGAGAGTGACTCCCTCTGGTTGAGATAGAATTGTTGCACTGTCTTGTCCTTTGAGCTTGAAATACTTGTTTAGTTACATCCGTTTCTCCAAGAGAAATCTTTTGCCTCTTCATCCGTGAGCTTTAGAGCAAAAACTCATTGCCGATCCTGCAGTCTTTTATTTTCATTAATTGAGCTACATTAGTAAGCCCGATCTGTTCTAGAAGTCATCCATCTTGCGCCAAAAATTTCTTGTATGTGTTTTGCTCCAAAACTTTGAGTTTTGCAGGTCCCCATTATGTTTCCCGAAATGCATCTCTAAGTATGCCCTTGTCAGTAAACATTACTGACAAAATGAGTAGAATCATACATTTGCACATAAAAGCTACAAGTCTGGTTTTGTTTGGCTTTTCTACATTTTTAGGACAGTTTAGTGAAGATCGAATAAGTGAAAAGTTAGTGGATTGAGGTTAATTAGAAATTTGACCAAATGAAATGACTAATCTATGTGTTTGTTGAAGAGCTGATTTAAAAGTTGAATTAGCTCAAATAATTTATTTATAAATGCTATTTAGTGATAATGGTCTGGCTACAACTGTGATAATGGCATTTTCACCTATCAGCTTTATGTTTAAGAAATTTAGTTATCTATTATATTATAATATAAATAAAATAGAGCAATTATAGAAAGGTTTAATATTTTAAAACTAGTAAGACTACTGCCTTTTGTACATAATTAAAATTAAAATTGAACATGAATTTAGTACTTTAATAGTAAAATAATCTTCAATTTTTTTGTTTATTTTAATTACTTTAAATCTCATGAATAAAAAATTAGTTAATTGGAGTATGTATAACTTTAATTGAGAAAAGGGCTTTCATAACACTACTTAATTCACATAAGTGCCAATATAAGATTTTGATAATTGAAAAGGCAAATATAACCCTAGATAGTTGGTGTAGGTGCAATTTTACCCAATCTGACAACTTTTAGCCGGAATTCCTTATAATGATATTTTTGCCACTGTAAAAATATAAAAAAAAATTGAAAACAAAATAAAAATACTATTATGCCCCTCTAACCCTAATTGGGCTTCAGCTCCATGGCCAAAATCCATGGACCAGTTAATCAGGCTTCATCTTCATCGTCTCTTGGTTTCATCTCCACGTCCAAAATCAACGACCAAATCGTGCTTTAAGAAATTGCAATCGTTGGCCTCAAATCCGTGGACCAGTTAATGCGACTATGGATGTGGAACCAGGGTGGCATTCAGCTTCCTAGTGGTGTCGGGGAACGAGGTGCTGGTGCGGCGCGCCAGACTTGACAGTGGGCGAGGTTGGTGATGACATGTGGGCTATAGAGGGGGTGGTGGGTGGGTGGCGTCGGGCTAGGAGAGGGGATCGCGAGAGAGGCGGCGAAAGAGGTTATTGTTGGAGGAGCAAGGTTGGTGGTTGTCGATGGGCTATGAAGGGGGTTAGGATCATGGGTGGATGGCACTGGGCTAGGAGAAGGGGCATCAAAAGAGGTCATCGGCAGGAGGGGGTGGCGGAAGTGGTCGTCGTCGGCAAGTAGAGGTCGGAGATGATGTGGAGGTAGTTGTCGTCATCGTGGGTGTTGAAGAGGTAGTTGTCGTCGTAGGTGTTTGAGGATGGTGAGGTGGCCAACGAGGAGGTGGAGGTTCTTGGGCTCCATATCGAGGCATTGGTGCTAGGTAGTGTCAGTGTGGTGGGACTTGTCGATGGATTCTCACTGATCGTTGGAGAAAAGCAGCGGTAGACGGTGCCGAATCAACCATGACCAATCTCTTTGCAAATCTGGTAATCTGCGCTCTGTTTAATGTCTTATTCTTAGTCTCAAATTGAGGGAAGGTCGGGTGGTGGCGGGCAGTAGTAAGCTGGTGGTGATAGTGGTGGTGGCATGTGGACAAAATTGTCCTAACATTTTTAATTTTTAGGTCAAAGGGCATTTTATTCATTTTATGTGTGGTCAATCTCGGTCAACCCCGGAAATGGTGTATTAGAGTTATATTACCACTTTCATCAACTAGTAAGGGTTGTTTTTGTACTGAAAATTATCTTAGGGTTATATTGGTACTTACTCAAGTAGTTAGGGTTATATTGGTATATATCACACTATAGTTTTATAAGAGAAAAATATGTTTTAACCATATGTTTTAGTCAAAAGTGTTTATATAATCTTGTAAAATATAAAAGTGTCGATTTAACTCTGACAACCTAAAATTGGCAGGAACTTGGTGAAATTACCATTATACCCTTGAGTTAAAAAATAAAAAACAAAAAAACAAATGACCATTATACTATCTCTTCTCTCGTCTTCCCCGGATCTTCTTACCTCTCTTATATTCCTCCCCAACCGCAGACACAACTTCTTTTCTTCTCATTCCTTAACGATTTTCCGTTAGGGTTGTCTGCTGGGGTTCTTCTTCTTCAACAATTTTCCTCTTCAGGGGTTATTCTTCAACGATTTTCAGCCGCAGTTCTTTTTCTTCAATAATATTTGGATATTCCATTGGGGTTGAGCAGTGGCATCAAGGTTGGGGGGATGATAATCGGGTGTTGGTGAGTTATGTCGAGACGGGGGTTGAGCGGTGGCATCGAGACTGTGGTTGGCTGGCGTTCGAAGCTGGAGTTGTGTCGAGGCGGTGGTGGAGCGTGATGTAGGGTCTAGGGTTGGGGCAGGTGGTGGTGTTGAGGGTGGGTTTAGAGTTAAACGGTAGCTTCGAGGCTGGGGTTGTGTCGAGGAGGTGGAGCGCGGTGGGGCTAGGGTTGAGCGGTGGCATTGAGTATTGCGTTAGCTGGCGTTCAGAGATGGGGTTAGGTGTTGAGTGGTGGTAGGCGAAAGAGGAGATGGAGATGGAGATGGTGGTAGTCGGCGTGATTGGGCGGAGGAGGAAGTGTGTTGGTGGACGGAGACGGCAGCGGTGGAGCGCAGATGAATGTGGTAGGACTAGGGTTGAGGAAAGGTTGTGGTGTTGAGGGCACTGCTAGGGTTGAGGGATGAGGTATTGTTGTAGGCCAGGTGGTGACCGGTGGGAGGCATGGTAGTTACCGGTGAAGAAGAAGTAGTCGTCTAGGGGTATATTGGTCCTTAAATTTTCTGTTTTTATGTTGGGGGTAATTTGGTCTTCTTAGGTTTGGTCAACACCTGATTTCAATGAATCAACACTGAAATTGAGCAAAACTGATATAACTGCACAAATTTACAAAACTTAGCATTAGTTTCACACTTTCAGGTATAACAATGTCAATTTGCAGTTTCAAAATTTAATAGAATTATGAGCAAAGTGCATATATTACCCTACATAATTCACATGAGTGCATATATAACTCTGTGATAATTTAAAGTGCAAATACAACCCTGGATAATAAGGGAAAGTGCAATTATAACCCTATTCGGTAAATTTAAGCCGGAATTCGATGAAATGTCATTTTTACCCTCTTAAAAAACAAAATAGAGAAAATTTACTATCATACCCCTAGCCCTAACCCCAATCTACCCGCCACCTAATTTTGTCCATCTTTACTATAAATCCTCACTGCCACTCTTCACCACATCGCCACCCGTTTGCATCTCTTGGCATGGGCCGACGACAGAGACGGTGATCCGGAGGGCCCCAATGGCAAGCCCCATCATTGCGATTACCATTGGGGAAGCAGAGATTGGGGCATTGAGCGCCAGAGGGCCCCAATATCGAGCATCCAGTGGAAGCGGAGACGAGGACATCAACATGGTGCAAGGTAAGAGATTTCTCTCGACGCAAGGGTGGGATTCAGAATAGATTTTGGATTAATAGAATCAAGGATTTTGAAATTGGCGAGGTTTTTTTTTATTTTGGCTGACAACGGAGGGGATTCTCATTCGATGATAAGACTGTGGTGGTGGATAGAGTTTGGGGTGAAATGAGGGGTGGTGGTGGCGGTATGGTGGTTGGGTGGTGTTGGTAGTGGTCGAGAATGGTGGTGGTGACTGGGTGGTGAGAGTGGTGGTCGGGAATGGCGGGGGAAGTGGCCGGGTGGCAAGGTTTTTTTTATTTTGGCAGACAACAGAGGTGATTCTCATTCGATGATAAGACTGCGGTGGTGGATGGGGTGGGTGGATTTGGGGCAGGATGGGGGGTGGCGGCGGCGGCGGAAGGGTGGGGTGGTGTGGTGGTGGTGGTGGCCGGAAATGGTGTTGGTGGTTGGGTGATGTTGGTAGTGGTCAGGAATGGTGGTGGTGGTTGGGTGGTGAGAGTGGTGGTCGGGAATGGTGGGGGAGGTGGCTGGGTGGTGAGGGTGGTGGCCGGATAGTGAGGGTGGTGGTCGGGAATGAAGTTGGGGGTAAAAATGTCCTAACACTTTTAGGTTTTAGGTCAAAGGGTATTTTGGTCATTTTATCTGCAGGCAACGTCGATCAATGTTTGAAATTGTGTGTTAGGGTTATATTTGCACTTTCATCTATTAGTTAATTTTTGCACTAAATTTTTTTCAAGATTATATGTGCATTTTCTCAATTATATAGGGTTATGCACTTTAACCTTATTATAAATAAATATATAAATGATTTTCAACGAGCTAAAATTCATGTATAGTATACTAATTGAGCTTACTATGTTTGATGTATTAAGTGTTGAAATGTTTTTTTTAAAGATCATTCAAAGGTGTTGGGAAAAACGCTCGGCATCGTTTATAATCAGTATAATTGACATCCAACTCAACATGCATTTAGCAATAACTAATCCAATGAAGGGATCTTTAAATTACATGTCAACCAGATTGATCGTCTATACTATTACATATTAGAGATCTAGTAAAATTTGTAATATCACTCGTGGGATATTAACTTGCTTTGCGCAAAAATCACGATCATTTGATTGAGAGGAGTGCATCACAAATCAATATCACTACGCTAAGCAAGGATCTTTAAGAACCGTAACACTACTTGATCCAAATCATGATATATGTAGTCCAAAATGTAAATATCTTGAAAAACACAAATCGACTATCCAAATAAATGAAACTCGACAAAAAAACACAACAAAACACGAACACACGATATGAACAACTAGATCGAGAGCATTACATCGATGTGAACAACTAAATCGAGTGATAATCATGGACGTGTCATTGTATTTATCAGGTCAGAGAATAATACTAACATACGGAGATAAATCCACTCTCACGCTTATTTAAAAACATAAACAATATCAATTGAAAAAAATACCGTTTCTCCATCTCCCAATTATGGGTACTTGGGGGAAAATAATACTCTTTCCGGTCCTTTAATATTGATTTCCTTTCCTATTTAGGAATGTGTTTTTTTCAATGGCTCCCTTATACTTTTTGTCATTAAAGGAGAGACAAAGATGCACAACTCCTATTTTACCCTTAACTTCAACCTCATTTTACACTCTAAAATTAACCCATGGTCCTTACTCCTTCCGTTCAACTTTTATTGGCACACATATCATTTTGGAATGTTCATTTTATTTTGACATTTTACTATTATGGTATACTTTAAGGTTTTCTTACCAATTTATTTTACTTCTCCAACATTCAATTGACTTTACACCACACAATTAGCAACTTCTAAAAATTTGTGTCAATAAGTGAAGTGTCACAAATAGATGAACCGATGAAGTACTAACAAACAAACTAAAAGCAAAAAGTAAATCAATCACTCAATGTCAATGTTAATTTTCATATAAATGATTTTTATAAATAACAGTGCTAAAATTAGGGTTTTTAGGGGAAAAGAGGAGAGTTGCAGACTCGCGAAGTGAACTGTATTTTTTATGTATGTCATTTAGGTTGTTGATTTTTTGAAAGTGCTAAATAAATCATTAACCGACTAAAAGTGTTTCATTTAACCCTCTCAACAATCGTTTAACGTTCGATAAATTTTCTGACGAAACTAACAAATGAAATGACACAAATATTTATACTCTTAAATAAAATTTTAAAAACACTCTCACCTAGCACTACCCCCATCGCTCTCTCCAACACCCACCACCACCAACTTACTGCTTGCCTCAACCACTAAACGCCATTCCATCACATTTACAATCAAATCGATATGTTTAAAATAGTATCACAATAAATAAAGAGAATGTAATTACATGAAGGAGAAATAATATATGGCAAAATCTTGGGAAAGACCGCATTTCCATAGACATATGGAAAGACGGTGTAGAATTAGAATTAGAGAAAGGTAAAAGATTTTAATTGCAATATTAAAAATTTATGATGCAATGTGCAATAGTTATAAGGTTATGACTCTATTAATGCAACCCAAATTTTTATATTGAGTTCTTCTAATTTTCATTTTAAACCTTGGTATTTCAAGAACTTACGGAAAGACTGTCTTTCAAGAGACAGACTAATAATATATAAAAATTGAAAAGGAAAAGAAAGTTTTGTGAATGGAGTCCGTCCCTTGAAAGATCATTTTTCATAACTGGGGTTTAAATGGTAAATTAGAAGAAATCAAGACAAAAAATTTGGATTGAATTTATGGAATCATAAACTTATTACTGCTACATGTTGCATAATAAAAATTTTATATTGTAAGTAAAATATTTTACATTTCTATAATTTTAATTCAGCTCCGTCTTTACATATTCATACGTGAAGACGTTCTTTCCTAATACTTTGCTTTATGAATGAGTCAATGAAAATTTCTTTAAATATTCTTTAAATAAAAATAAACTGAAACTGAAAATAAGATGTTAATTATGGAAGAGGAAGTAAAGTTCTAACTTCTAACCGTACGTTACAAGGCATCCTCTCCTAGTCCTAGTCAATTTGTTGGTTTCATGGAACTTACCAGTTACCAGGCCTTCAAAAAAAAATCCAATCTTTGTTGTTCTCCAAAATTCCAATTCCCCCATTTGATCTGATTGGCACCTTCAGCTTATTCATCTCTAATTTTAGTATTTAAGGGGGAAAATTACCATGCGTGATAAGCAGGCGCTGACGACTTCGACAAGTCTTCAACTTGATCGTTTCCCGGACCCAAGCTGCACGCACGACTAATTCATCCTTCTTCCCGTTCACAGAGCTCGAATGAATTTGAAGAATTCCTTGTTCTTGTTGTGTCTGATTTGGACGCAGCCCTTAATCACCTCTGCAAATCGTGTTCGAAACCTAGCCGCTGAGGGTGTTGGTTTGGACCCAGAAAAGGTACCCCTTTCTTGGTTTTTTACAGTTTGTGTTATTGCGTACAGGCTAAAATTCAATATTTTGATGAGCAGAGTTTACACACGAGCCCTTCTCCCAGTCCCAGTCCCAGTGAGAATGGTAGAGTTGATGGAATTCCCACGGATACTGGGGTACCTCGTGAGGAGATATGTGATCTGGAGTTCAACCAGTGCTATGATTATGTTCAGAATATCACAGCTTGCCTTCTTACTAAAGCTGGAGATGGTGATCATGCATCTATCTACTTATTTCCTTTATTTTGAAAGAATATGGAGTATTCAATTTCTTGCTTATTTTGTTGCTCTTGTTTTTTTGAAACTTAGTTGAAGTGGTAGTTTGGATAAGGATTAAGGGAAAGGGAAAAGGGGTAGTTTTGCAGTTGCCTTTTGTTGTTATATATTATGTTTTGTAATATGTAGAGTGTAGGAAGGTTTGATTTTGGCTGGAAGAGAGGTTAGCTGAAATCAATGTCGAGCTAGTTACTGTATTTGTAGATCGTATTCATATTGCGGATGAGAAGTACTGTTTAAATAGTTGGGTATTGCCTTATAAGATGAGAGGAATCAGGTGAAGAGGTTTTATTGAGTTCCCAACTCGGAATGAGTGTATATAGAGGTTTATCATTGGTAGTGAAGGAATAGGTGGGTGATTGAATTGTGCAGGTTGAAACATAGAGTAATTTGTGCAATTAATCGCTTTTTAGAAGGATATTCGAGGCTTGGAAGTTCTGTTATCATTTGGTGGTTGCAGTTGACTTAGACTGTAGGCTTTTAGCTGTCTGATGGGCAGAAGTTGTGGTGGCAAGAATTTCTATTTGAATGGGCCGTGCCAGGTTGCATGACACTGGTTTCTCAAACAGAGTTTCTTCAATTTTGGTTATCTTGTTTGGAAATTGGAAGTAAAAGAGATTAAGCAGATGTAGTTGGAGTTGAGGAATTTCAGCTTTGAAACTATTTCCTATTAATCTGCATGTAATCTCTTTCGCTATTCATTATCTGTTTGTTATGGTGATTTTTCAGAGTCAAAAATTTAACCCGTGTGTTCTACGTTTTGATTTTAATTAGTTGATGATTCATCCTTCTCTGTTGGTTGCATCATAGTACAATGCTTGTGTTGGCTGACTTCAAGATTGTAAGCTTATTTTGAGTTTTCCAGCTCTGGATTTATTATAACTTTTCCTTTTTGGGGGAGATTGACTTCTATGGTATTATACTTGTTACATGTTGATCAGTTCCGAGTTGGTTCAATGTTTGATTACTTTTACAGCCTCCTAAAAAGGGTTTTACTTGCAGTTTCCAAGGAAACAATTCTTCTCGTCCAGAATGATGGCAAGAACCCTCTGAAACTTAACGTAACAGTGCTTCCGCTGAATTCAACTTTGAATGCCGGAGATATACTGGGACACCAGGAAAAGAAAGTATGAATCCTGTAATTCGATGGCCTTTCTGGTATTCTTAAACAATGCTTATGTTGTTCAGAACTCTCTTATATGTGATGACTTTTGCTGGATTGTTTCTTATCAGATCAACGTCTCATTGAATGCAAGCAGGAGTACAGCAATCGTATTAAGTGCTGATAACTGGTCCTGCAAAATCCAAAGAAAAGGTCGCGTCCCACTGATTTTCCACGCGTATAATACCAAAATAAAGCCCATGAGAGTGTACTTGGTTATCGGGGCATTTCTACTCCTAGGAGTGATGTGGGCGTGTTGCATGTTTGGGAAGGATCCACGAAAACCCGATGGAATCCCATATCAGGAGCTCGAGATGGGTCATCAGGAGACTGGTGCATCGACAAACGAGGAAACAGTAGATGCTTGGGACCAAAATTGGGACGATGAGGATGACTGGGACCTAGAAATGACAGCAAAACCGGCTCGCGATAGCCACAAAGCGAATGAAAAGGCAAATGGTGTTAGTTCTAATTCTGCTAATGGAAATGGTTGGGAGAGTGATTGGAATAATGATGAGATAGTATAAACCGATGCAGAACAAACAACATGGAGATTATACATATCGATGGCATGCCGGAAAGACGATATGTGTGCATATTCTCCACAGTTTTGATACTTGTAGGGAGATCTTTAGCTGCCCTTTTTGGATCCAATATAGAGATTCTTGTTTCTGAAATTTACTGCTTTTCCTTATTGTTTTTCATTCATTTTCAGCCTTTTATGCGTGGAAAGGAAATGTATGGGCTGAAAAGCCCGTTTGTCAAAACTTTAGGTGGATAGGTCCATTTTCAATAAGAAAAAAATATGGGATCGAGAGGCTCAATGACTAAACTCTGTCGGGCCTATCACCATGCAAGTTTCAGGCTAGTGGCCCAACTGTTTCAAACCAGTTCCCCTGTGCAACAGGCTCGAATATTTGATCTTCCAAGTCATCCTTTTTTGGGTTTATAATTTAATTATAGTTCAGCACTAAACAGCCCGAAGTTGTGGATTTTCTGAAATAATTCCTTGAGAATTTTAACAGCTCCATATATTGTCTTACAGAATTTCCTGAAAAAGAGTTCTTTGTATGGGAGCGAAATCACAAGCCAAGGGCCCCATGCACGCTATGTACAGTATTTCTACACTCACTAAATGTGTTTATCATGTATTACATAATTAATGTACTTTTTGAGTTCATCGCTCTCTGCACTTGTAATATTTACTTCATGTGCTTATCATGTATTGCAAAATAAGACTTTACAGACGAGAAGAAAAATAATTTCTCTCTTAGAATTGAGAGCAAAATATATTCTCTGCTTTATCAGGAGAGTTATTCTCCACCATATAAAGAGTACGAAAGTGTTACTGTGAAGGTTGACTTTATTGATCAGAGTATGTGGTATATTTATACAAGGAACTAACAACTGATTGTCCTATTCTGACTCAACTAAACTACAACAAAATATGTTATAAGTGAGGACAAAATATTCACAGAAGAATGAGTCTACATCTATATATAGAAAAGGTCAGCAACTTGCAGACACCTTAATAGCCTCTCGCAAGCTCAAGGTCGTAGATGAACGAGAAGCTTATCTCGCAAGTTTTGGAACTTGGACGTTCCTACAACCTTCGTAAAGATGTCAGCGACCTGAACCTGCTCGTGAACATGTCGAACAGCTAATTCTCCGGCTTGAACTTGCTCTCAAACAAAGTGGTAGTCTATTTTGATGTGCTTGGAGCGTTGGTGAAAGACCGGATTCGCCGTAAGGAAAGTTGCACTCAAATTGTCACAAAGCACAATGAGAGGGCTGGAATGAGGAGCATCCATTTCTTGAAGAAGTTGTTGTAACCAAATGAGCTCGGCTGCTGCAAAAGTTATAGCTCGATACTCTGCTTCGGTACTGGACTGGGCGACCACATTTTGTTTCCGAGAAGACCAACTAATCAGATTGCCACCATAGTAGATGGAGAATCCATGTTGGGAACGACAGTCATCCGGGTCGGAAGCCCACCCTGCATCGGTAAAACAAAGCAGTCGCAAGTCTCGAGCAGGTTTGAAGAGTAAACCGGAATCAAGAGTACCTTTCAAGTAACGCAAGATGCGCTTTACAGCTGCCCAGTGGGTTTCAGTTGGGCAATGCATGAATTGACAGGCACAGTTCACCGAGTAAGAGATTTCCAGCCTAGTAATAGTGGCATATTGCAAGGCACCAACAATGCTCCGGTAGAGATGAATGTCCGAGAAAGGATCACCGGAAGCTAACAACCGAGAGCCAGGAACCGCCGGCGATGAAATAGGATTGGCACCCAGCATCTTGCTTTGGTCAAGAAGTTCAAGAATGTACTTCCGTTGAGATAGATGCAAGCCGTATGAACTTCGATGAACTTCAAAGCCCAAAAAGAAATTGAGATCCCCAAGTTTTTCAAAGAAAACACCGAATTGAGGTAGCGAACAAAATCTTCAATGAACCGTGAATTGGAGCCAGTGATGATAAGATCATCCACATAAATAAGCACATAAACCACATCCGAGCCATGTTTTTTGATGAATAGAGAAGTGTCAAAGATACACTGCTTGAAGCCATGAAAGATAAGAGCTTGATGAAGGTTCTGAAACCATGCCCTCGGAGCTTGTTTGAGGCCATAACTTACCTTTTTGAATTTGCAAACAAGAGATGGCTGAGTAGGTGACACAAAGCCAGGGGTTGCTCCATATACATTGTCTCAGCAAGATCACCATTGAGGAAAGCATTGTTGAAGTCAACCTATCGAAGAGGCCAATTCCGAGTAACGAAAAGGCTGAGAATAACACGAACGGTAGTTGGTTTGATGACCGGGCTGAATGTATCAAAGTAGTCCACCTCTTCCTCTTGATTAAATCCCTTGGCAATCAATCTCGCGTTGTATCTATCAACGGAACCATCGGGCTTCTTTTTATCCTGAAAACCCACTTGCAACCCACAAGATTAGTAGAAGAGAGCATATGAACTAAGTCTCAAGTCCCATTACTCAACAAAGTATCATATTCTAGCTGCATTGCATGTTGCCAATTAGGGTTCTTTTTAGCCTGTAAATATGTTTTTGGCTCAAAATCATAGGGATCGCAAGATATTGGATGCTTGGTGGCAGCGTAGGCTTTGGGTTTGAGAGATTTTGTGGCAGCTCGAGTGACCGTGGAGTGGTTAGAGCTACTGGAGGGGCAAAAATAAGTGGGGGAAGATTGATATGAAATTATGGCCAAGGATGTCGCCACAGGGGAAGAGGGAGGTGGGAGGCCAGAAAAGGAACAGACCGGTGACGAACTGGCCAGAGTAGGGCTAACCTGAGAGAACGATGGAGAGGAGTTGTCTGAGGATAGTGGAGAAGAGTTTTCCAAGGAAGGACTGAGCCAAGAGGGTGTATTAGTTTTCCAAGAAATCAATATTCCCTGTATTTTTTTGGCTTATTTCCAACAAATTCCCTATTTTGTATAAGTTGGCATTTATTACATTATAGTTGCCTTTTCCTTTAAAACTAAGAGTTCATTTTTAATCACTTCAAAACATATTATAAAAATTAATTTAGTGTTTACAAACATCGATGTTAATTAGAAACTAGTTTTCTTTCGTATTCTTTTTATATATTCATCCAGTTTGAAATAAAATGCAGCAACATCCAAAAAATATATTAAAAAATTATAAGCAATAAACCAAAGAGATTAATTCCAATTTTCTAAAAAAAATATCATTATTGATAAAATCCTACGAAAAAAAATATAAATAAGTATTCCACATGGGTTTGAGATTGTATTAGTTTTCTCTAAAAACAAATTGTTAGAATTCAGACGTATTTTTTAGTAGGATTAGAAGAATGAGGTGGATATGAGACTTAAAATTCTAATAGAAAAATGAATGTTGGGTTATGATTTGATTCATTCAGTTGAAATCGCATTAAATTTCTAATTCTATAAAAAAAATCTCTTTTTTACAAATATAGAGATAATGGTTCTCTCTCATCAAATCTCTATTTTAAAAAATATAATAGGAAAGTTGTTGGAGATGAAAAATCATATAAAGTTCCTATAATCAATGACAATCATTATTATAGAAACGGTTGGACTTGCTCTTATGTGATGATGTGTTTTATGCTTCTACTAACACGTTAAATGGTGTGACTTCAAACGGGGCTGTTTGGTTTGGGGGAATCAGAATGGTGAAAGGAAATAAAACATAATTAATCCCTTACTTAATGTTTAGTTAGTATTTTAATTCATTTCCTTTTCTTTTTGTATGGTTTGGGATTCTCCCAATTCGGTGAATGGCGATTCTCTACCGTCACCCACCGTGTTTCTTGTTTTGAATCCAAAAAGTAAAAACGATATTACTCACTTATTCTTCTACTCGTAAACGTTCCAACTTCTTAAACAGTGAAGATTCTTTGAAAAATATACAATATGTTTACTATTATTTAATATTTTAGTCTCGTACAAAAATGAATTGGGCAGAACATTGATCATATATGTGTATTTCTATATTTTAAGAGTATAAATTAATGAAATTGTATTGATATATTTCAACTTAAATTTATTATAGACAAAGAAAATTAATAACACTAATAAAAAATAGTATTATAAATTTTTTGAGTTGTATATGGGTTGAATATTACTAAAACTATAGTTTTTTTATAAACTAAAATTTAATAATAAATAATATTATTTCACAGTACATACTATACTTATTATCAAAACAAAAATCATAATATTCGTATTTCAATAAAAATATTATGATATTATTTTTTGAGTTGCATATGAGTCGAATTTAAATAAAGCTACATCAACCATTTTTTAGTAAAAAAATCATATTATTATTTAACTTTATAGTTTGAAGAATATTTATGTTATTTTATAATAAATATACTATTTTTATATAAACAATATTATTTATAATTATATAATATAAATATTAAGTAGTAATATTTACTTTAACTTAAAAATTAATTTTAAAAAATTAATATCATACGTAATAAAATATAATATAATAAATTTACCTTTTGAGTTGTATATGGGTCGAATATTAATAGTACTATTATTTTCATAAAATAATATTATCTCATAATTTATACTGTGAATATAAATATATTATTTTAATATAAATATATTCTTTTATTATATTATATAAATAATTGATTTATTATTTTGGTTGATTAGTTTAATTCCATGTTGTTAAGGTAGTTACTTGATTAACTTATATATGACCATGAGTTTTTAAACTGCAATGTATTAGAAATCAAAGTTTGTTTCTCTTCTCGAACCAAACAGATACAAAGGAAATGAAGGAGAACTTGATTCTTTTTCCATTGGTGAACCAAACAGTTTGAGAAATTCAGTATCATTCCTTTCTTTTATTTTCCTTTTCCTTTCCTAATTCAATTCCCTTTCCCCTTTTTGAACCAAATGACCCCTAAGCACATTTATTATCAGTAGTTTCGTGAATTCGGATATTGATTATGTGGGTAATCCACATTTAAGGTTCAAGTTATACTTTCAGTAAAATTATAAAATTTTAAAGCAATTTGTTGCTAGAGATTATCCGGTGTTGTGGGATCGGGTCGGTGGTTCTCGCTATGTTTTTTAAGTCTGTAGGGGATCTATGAAGGTGGATCCGATTTCGGTAGTGGTGGTTCGATAATGGTGCAATAGTTGGGTGTTTTTCGAAGGACGTCCCCCAACTATTCAAATGGATGGAGTTTCAGCATTCAACGAGTTTCAACAGATTCAAATGTTGGAGTGTAATTAGAGATTTCGAACTGCCCAGATGCAATCAAGCAGAATACAAAGATTTGGATGAGACGGTCTCACCTAATCTTATGGTAAGACAGATCTAAATACAATTATTTGAGATGACATGAGGCCTTTTCTGTAATTTTAAAAATTTATCTCTTATCTCATCATAAGTTATGGTAAGACGATTGCGTGTGATTCTTTATCTAAGTGGAATGTAATACTTATATGGATACTCGTTCTCTCACGCGTCACCCTTGACTGTGAAAATTTTAATTTATTTTAAATAACAATATATACACATATAATTTTACTTGAAAACCCATCAATCGAATTACATTGCTAAAAATATTAGGAAATTTTACACTTTTAACTCAAATTTTAGGTTGAAAGGTCCAATGTAATTCTGCAAAATGAGAACTGTCAAAATAACACTAACTTTATGGCAAAATGTGCAGTTATATCATTTTGTCACTATTCGGCGTTGACTCATCAATTTGGGTGTTAACCGGTAGTGATAGGACGAAAATACTCTTTCCCCCATAAGCTAAAAATACACCTTTCTCTCTTTTTATTTATTTATTTAATTCAGGGGCAATATTGTCATTTTTAAAACTCCGACCAAATCTCCCGTTGACAATTGAAGTCAATGGCGCCTAAAGTTATATTGGCACATACATCATAAAGTTAGGGTTATTTTGACACTTTCTCATTTTACATGGTTATATTGACACTTTTAACCTAAAATCAGGGTTATTTTGACACTTTACTCTAAAAAAAACTTTCCTAAAGGGAAAGGGGCCAATATTAGAGAACTAGAGAGAGTAGAATAATTCATTGGCCAATAATTATACATATACGTAGGAGAGATACCGTGAGAACTGTGCTAAAATTCCTAATATGAAAAAAATTCGGATCTAGTCTACAGATATCATCAAATTATACTCTTATACATTCTAATTTACTTTGGTTGGCGAGTTCACAGGACTGGCGAGTTAGTAATTGTTTCGATACATTATTTAACTTTAATTTGTGTATCAAATTGATGTCAATTGTTTTATAAATTTAAAATTTAAAGGTGAAAAGTGGAGAAAAAAACTACTCAAAACCTATCATCATTAATGATGAGACGCCAAATGCATGTATTTTCCGAAGCATTTAACATTCTGTTTGTTGCATTTTTGTTGGAAAATTGCTAGATTTAGCTAGGATTACATTATAAGAGGTTTGGATAATCATTTTCGATTTTCGTATCTAAATCCTTCATTTTGTAACCTCTTTTGAGTCCAATGGATTTTTGGTCCTTATCAGCATCTAGATTGCTTTTTGTGAGCTTAATTTGTACATTGTTTGTAAGCACTTTGGAGTATTTTAGTGAAGGTCATTCGGAAAGATGATAGAATATTGAAGGCCATGAGTAAAAACATGGTGAAAGATAAAAAGATCAAAGAAGGAAGACAAAGATGCG
>JAULKK010101924.1:0-17600 GCA_032355705.1 Rubia peregrina
ATTACTACCCATTTACCACCAGCTCCTATATGTGAAGATGTTATAAACATCATATTTGTCAAATTTGGACTCATTATGCAATTCAATAAGGAAAGCAATCACGTTATGATTAGCTAAACAATACAACCTATTAACCACCATCATCGATACCCAAAAAACAGAAATTAACAAACACATACACCTAAAAACAATGAAATTAAAAGAGATTTATCTTGGTACCTCAATATTGTTTGTATTTATGTAGACAGTGGGGACAGTGCTTCGAGTACTTGAGTACACTGGGAAGAGACACATCGTCGTTATCATGGACGAGTGGAAAAAACTTCTACGAACCCGGACTTCTTCGAGACCACCGGCTCCTCTGTCACTTCACCTAAAGAACATCCAAAACATCAACAGCTACTATGAACAAGGCAATGAAACAAATTGCGGTGAAGAGAAGCGGAAAAGAGAAGAAGAGGAATTAGGCGGTGAAGCAAATTGCGATGAAGAGAAGAGAAGAGGAACAGAGAAAAGGGATTAGAAGGGCCGAACGATGTCGTTTTGTCTATTGGGGTCAAAATATTACTTAAATAGCCCCGCTTGATACTGATAGTAAACAATCTTTATTATAAGGTGTTTTTCAAAGAAATTCACTAATATGCATGGTATGAACCAAAAATTATTCTCGATATATTAATTCAATATATTTGTTATTATTTAACAGCTCGTGTGCATGGTACGAAAATAAATACAGTATTATCAAATAAAATTTATAAGTAATATTAAAAGAGAATTTGTTATTCAATGAAACGAAATAATAGAAAATAAAATAAATTGTAATTCATGTAATTTGTAGAGAATTTGCCACTAGAGAATTTGTTATATTATATTTACAAGAGAAACAAAAAAATTATAATATCTGAATCATACTCCCTCCGTTTCTTTAACAATGACACACTAGGTTTAGGTGCTTGGATTTAGGAGAAGAAAATGAGTGGATTAAATTGAACGTAGAATGTAAAAAAAAGTAGAATGAGTGGATGAAATTGAATGTAGAATGTAAAAAAAGTAGAATGAGTGGATGAAATTGAAAGAATCTTACCAAAAATGAAAAGTGTGCCAATATAAAAGAAACAACCTAAAAAGAAAAGTGTGTCATTAAAGAAACGGTGATGGCCAGAAATTTCCAGGCAATTAAATAATAAATTCCAGTGAATAATTTATAACTTTCTAGTGTTTCTCGTCTTTGTTGCATGTCGTAAATGTTTTAAAATCTCAATTTACACTAAACTGAGATAAAACCACAAACACAGTGCGAAAATCACAATTAAATAATAAATTCCAGTATCTAAAGAGAACAATTTTACTATTTAATCATTTTCTTACCTAAAAAATTTCAAATTAATATAAATGTTCTATTAACCGAAGCTAATACTATGAACATTTCAAGAAAAAAACATAAAAAATAATTTTGAAAAGTGCAATCAAACCTTTTCATAAATTGAATTTACACACAATTTTAGATATCAATGGTTAAACTTTTTTGAGTAAATCGATGAAAGTCAAATTGTGCAGAATTGACTGGTGTGGATGGAGCAGGGGCGAAGCTATTAAGGGGAATTATTTTATTTTTAAATTTATATATTTTTTACAAGCTTAAAATTATTGTTAGTATATTTGTGCACCCAGAATATTCTTTTATTTTATACATTTTTCTCCCAAAATGTGTGAATCCCAATTCCCAAAACCCCTTTCTTCCGAAATCGAAGTCGAAGAACATTCGAACTCCACTCCAGAGACCGGGCTTCAATTTCGAGCTCAAAATTCTTCTCTCCATTCCACCATTGTCGGCTACTCTCAGTTGAAGGTGCATCCCGCTTTTGAATTCCTGGCTTCGCCCCTGAATAGTTGTGTATCTTTGCAAATTTACTAAGTCAATCGCAATTTAGGAATTCTATTTGTGTGGTGATTACTTTCGTGAAAGTGAGTTTGATCGAGGAAAGCCAACGAACTTACTTTTTTGAAAAGGAAATGTACAATTTTCAGAAGGGGAAATTTATTTTTAAAACCATATCCTACTCCTATTTAAAAATTGCATAAAATGGACACATATCTTACCGAAAATTAAAGTGTTACCAAAAATTAAGGCCAGGCAGTGCACATAACTAATTATGTAAACTATAAATTAATGTTAAATTTTTAGACGGCCGTTGGATGTCAGAAATACTCCCTCTTGTTGCATAATATTGGCACCAAGGAAAAAATACATTTTAAAAAAAAGTAAAATGAGTGGAGGGGATTATATAGAGAAAGTAAAAAAGTAAATTGTGTGAACGAAAATAATCTAGTATTTACCAAAAAAAAACCAATATAAAAAAATATCTTAAAAAGGAAAGGGTGTTAATATAAAAAAATCGGAGGGATTACTATGTGCCATCAATTTAAATACGGAAGTCTTCGGACACATAATTTTGAATGTCCTAGTGGGAGGAAAACGACTGTAGGCTGTAGCAGTTGGCATTAATGATGCTGCATGCTTCAACCGCAACTAATAACATTCCCTCCGTTTCGGTGGATGTGATAAACTTTTGTTTTTTTTAAAAAAAATTGACTATTTTTAAGAAAAGATTCTTTCAATTTATGCACTCATTCTATTTTTTTATATTCAATTTCATCCACTAATTTTATTCACCTAAATCAAATCATCTAAATCTATGGTTCCACATCCAATGAAACGGAGGTAGTATTGATAATGGATTTGAGTAAATATAAACAAATAAATTGTACACGATAATGGCGAAGCGTCAACATAATTTAAACAAGAAATTATGCTGATTATTTAGATATTGTTGCCATAATTTAATCTAGTCCATCAGGCGTGTTTTATGACATACTTCTACTATGTTACTTCGTAGAAGAGAAGAAGTGATGCAATTTGCATGCATTGCAAGGTTAACAATTTTCCATGCTGGAGGCTATAATATTGGCTGACCACCAATATTGTTGTCTATGATTTGGACTTTTCTTCCCCTGCTGCTACTGGTAGCAATTTATTTATTATTCTTATTATTTCAACTTTATCCAAAATAATTGTTTTTATTTTTGTTCATATGCTTCTCATTCCTTTTTAATATTCTTATTCCAACTCTTTAAAATCAAAAGTGTGTGTCGTCGTAATTTATTAATGTCTAGATTTAACTAATATCTTATTAAATTCATTGTATTGTTCATTTTTCAAATATTATAAATTATAAATATATATTTAAAAATACTAGCCGTCAAAAAAACTTTGAAAATTTAAAGTGAACAAATTAAAAGAAAATAAAGAGTATTCCACTCCTGGTCAATATAGTGTAAGGTCCAGTTCTCTAGAGATTATTTCACTCCGGTTCAAATTAGTTTAGTTTAGTTTGATTCAGTTCAGCAAAATTTAATTTGGTGAAATTTAAGTTTATTTAGTCATATTATTACTAATTTTTAAACATTTATTATTAATTCAATTCAATTCAAATCAGTTTAATTCAGATCAAATCAGTTAAGATAAACTCTAGGAAATAAGGACTAAGAGCAAGTCTAACAGACTCTGCATAGTAAATTTTCTTTAATTTTTAAGTCCAACAGGTTTTGCATCATGTTATCTAAAGATTTGGAGGAAAGAGGGTGTTTCATCCTCTATATCAATCCTCTATATCAGTAGAGAGATAAGGAGTAATTTGGACAATTAAATATTTAATGCTAGCCTAATCATCACATTACTAGAATTACCCCCTATAGCAAGAGCAAATTTCATTGTAAAAAGACTTTAAAATGGTTGTAATAGACAATTTACAACAAATATGTGTGTTGTTGTAAAGTGATTGTAATAGGCTTGCCACTTTTGCCCAACTGTTGTAAAATATGTATTTACAACAAGTCTATACTTTGGTTGTAAAAAATCATCTTTTACAATGAACCTTTCTTTTGTAAAAAATCATCTTTTACAATGCCACTTTCATTTTATTTACAAACATTTTTCTCGTTGTAAATTCAATTTTATACGACATAATACTATGTTGTAAATACATATTTTTCATTCAATTGTTACAAAATTTATTAATTGTTACATAATAAATATAATTGTGTTATTGTTAAATATAATTGAATAATATATTTAAATTCGCTACAGTGAACATAAAAACAGAAGCAATTGCAATTCATTAAAATTTTATAAATAAATAATATGTATCTGATATAATAATCATGACATCTACAATGTTAAAGATCGTCGACTACAAGATAAAAGCTCAAAAGAAAGTAATTTTAACATTATTGATTTAAATTGGTTTCATGTAGCTAAAAACTCTACATTTCTTGAATTGCACTTGCACTCATCTTCTTTAACCTGAAAGAGCAAAAGGGAAAAAGATGTTCGTTCATACAAATACTAATTGATTTTCGGTTCAAGCCATGAATAATATCTACAGATTATAAAATGAAATGATATAGTGCGTGGAAATAACTCACTATATACCAGATGCATCCGATCTCTTTTTTGAAGTACATGTCGTCATATAGTTGAATAAAATGCTCTGCCCTGCTTAAATTATGCTGGCAAAAAGATGGTGGTAGAATATGATTATGAATATGAGGAGGACACCCAGGTAAGTGAGAATTTCACATAAAAAATTCAAAACCAGCTAATTGTATACCTAGTGCACTAAACTCTTTTTCATAGCACCTTACGAATCCAAGAATGTATCAAAATAGAGGGGGAGGGGGAAAGCAGCTACAAACCAAAACTAAGCAAATATTGACAGTATGACTCACCAAAACATATGAAACCTACAAGACATAAAGAAATATATGACAAAAATGTTTCTTATTTACCAAATTTGGTGCCCAAAGGAGCACAGTCAGTTTACTCCAAGAAGTCCTATTTATAAAACGTTACATTCTTGAGCAACATTTCACCATCTCTGAACAGCCAAGAACAAGGAACCATTTCATAAAACAAAAGGAGTACAAACATTGCAAAGCCTACTATTAGGGAATGCGTACAATTTTAAGTTTGATTGCAGGAAAAAAACAAGACATGATGTGGTCATGGAAATAAACTCAGAGTAAATTTCATTTGGCATGCTGCAAATGGACATAGAAACATAACTTTCCCAGTTGAAAAGGGACACAAACACTGGCAACAACATTGAAGCAAAAAATTGAATGTGTTGACAATAAATAACTACATCCATAGCCAATTGAGGTCCTCTAAAAAACAGTAAGTAAAATTAGAAGAATGAAGAAAATGTGTCCTCCAAAAGTTGTTCATATAAAATTAATCTATACAGCAAAACAGATTAAATGTATTCACTGAAAAAATGAGTGAAAAAGCTGCAGCATATGGAACTTACAAATGTCCTGAACCACACATCCACTTCAATAGTCTGATTTCCACAACTCTCATTACATTTTATATCCCTAACCACATGAAATAGCAGAGCAATTACATTATCAAGTCCTAACAGCAAAATATGCAACTAAACAAGAGATGATCGACATTATATTAAATAAAAAACAACTAAACAGCTTTTCGGGAAGGATGAATTGCCCTATCTGCAGAGAAAAGAGGCTTTCTTGATTAGATAGTGAAAGAAGATACAATTAGTTTCTAGCAGTTTAATATAAAATAAACAGGGTTGTAGACAGCTCAAATATGCAAATAGAACCTTATGAAGGGATGCTCAAAGACGTTCCCGGAGTAAGATAATCCAACGCCGGCAGGAGAGTCCAAATATACAATGTTGGAGACCTGAGCAGTTTAAGTGTGATTAGCATATTTATACATGTCATCAACATAAAAACCTAATCTCAAAGAGGATCAGTATGACTCAATCAATAAGGATCTTTTAATTTATAAGGCTCGGTAAAAAACGAAGACATAATCCAAGATTCCCATATATATATATATATAAAGACATAATTTAAGGAGTAAATTCAGAACATTAGACCAGCTGTATGGAATGAGATGCAAGGTTGGCAAGCCATCACTCCTTTGGTTGTCATCGACACAGCATCAGTACTTCTCACTTGTAGTTTCTTATTCTACTCTGAAGCTAAGGTTTGTATACTGGTAATGCAGACACGATGTAATATCTCAGTTGTGCCACCCTAAGACACTTGCACAAAAATTGAATCCTTCTGCTAGAATGATGGAACTTCACGGCGGTCATCTTGTCAGCCATGAGTGGACCGAAGAGGTATGAAACATACATACAGAAACCTACACATCGAAAAATGTACTTTAACATCAAAACCAATGAATTATAGACCAGATTAGCTACGCTGGTCACTATGATTAGAGACCTTATTGAATATGTTTCAGAGCTCAAACAACCTAAAAAATAAAGTGTATCTCTGAATTATATGAATATGCAAAATAGAGCAAAAATAGACTGATCAAGTGTGGAAAGAACTTTTTGATCCAAGGAAACAGTTTATATTGCACTGACCTGAGGAACAATCTTTTCTTTGAAACAATCATTATTAACCGCCTATCTAAATATGCATAGGTGTAAGTACTTTTGATCCTGTTCTAATCAACCAACTTCCACGGTTGTTGCGGTGATGCCTAGCAGGGTGGACAATGATGTGGAACCGGTTAAAGTTTCATGGTTGAAATCGTAGCAAAGATACATACCTCATACTCTATCTTTTCGGATTCTTTTTCTTGGCATTCGATTACATGAGAAGATCAATCAGAAGTCTAAGACCAGTTAAAGAGGGAGCTACCCTCACATAATCCAGTCTACTGAATTGATCTATGTTTTCTGTCCTTACATCGAGTTTTTCTTCGAGTATAACACAGTAGCCTAACCTAATCTCTCACAATTTTACAGGGGATTTTTTTTAATGTTTGAGATGGCTTCTCGACACGCAAAATCCCCAGCGAAGAAAGGGCTATGAGAGATATCTTCCAAATTTCTAAATTCATCCTCAGTTGGGACCATCAACTCAAAAAACAATAATTCAAAAAATCACCGTATTAACCAGAATCGAAACTATTAGTCAGAGAATCGGTATCAACCAAAATCGAAACAATTACACAAGCATGAGGGCAGGGGGTCAAAAAACACAATATACTAGAATCAAAACGTACCGTTGATTTCAATTGCAGACTGTTCGAGCTAGGTTTCTGAGCAAAGGAAAATCTTAGAGCTAGGTTTCCGAGCAAGGAAGCAAAATCAATTAACAAGGCGGGAAAGGTAGATTTCTTCGGGGATAGGAGAATACCGAGCAGATGATCGATTGAGAAAGATGATCGATTGAGAACATGATCGATCAAGCATTCTAAAATCATGTAGCAGGTCACAAACGCAGAGTTTCATGCGATGAACAAGGGTTCTAATTTCCTAAACTAAAATTTTAACTTTTTAAAATTTTATTTAAGGTTAAAATTTTATTTTATTGTAAAAGAACAAAAAAAATTGAGTTTCTCAAGGCGGGAATGAGTGGGAAAAAAGTGCGCCTAAAAAATTTAAGAAGTAAAAGTCATTTACAACGGATAATATGGTAGTAAAAATATGTAACAAAAGGGTGAGAAAATCTTTTTACAACAGTTTTGTAAACAATTACAACCACATAATCTATTTCTTGTAAATAGATTGAGTGTTATTACTACAACATCTCAAGTTTCGTTGTAAAAATATATTTTTTACAACCATTTTTTCACCCTCTTGTAAAATTTGATTGTAAAGGGGTAATTCAAGTAGTGTCACCTTTATTAAAAATATAATTTATTTATTAATGTCAAAAACATTAAAAATCACATACAATTAAAATATATTTTCCTTATTTTATATAAAAAAAAAGGGGTTATGCAATATGGAGAATCTGTTGGAGTTGAACTAAAAAGATATGAAGAAAATTAGTATTCATTTTGCATTTTAGAGAATTGTAATGTCTCTGTTTCATTTTAAACTGCACACTTTGACTTTTAACAACTGATTCAAAAAATGTTCGATTCTCAATATTTTTTCATTAAGAATAATCAAAAGTTGATATTTTGAGAATATATGTTATAACGGATCTAAAAAAGTGTCACTTAATAATATTTATACTTCTACACCAATTCAATTTTATGCTTAAAATTAAGAAATTTTGACTAAATAAGTAATTAAATTGCAACTTGAAATGAGAGTTGGACGATCACTTTCTAGTCTCTAGAGATTGCTTTACATTGATATTTGGTTTTCGTTTTCCTAAGAAGTTTTATACTACCATGTTTCGTTGGATGCGGCACCATAGTTTTAGGCATTTATATTTAGGTGAATAAAATGAGCGGTTGAAATTGAATTTAGAAAGGAAAAAATAGAATGAGTGGATAAAATTGAAGGAATCTTGCCATAAAAGGAAAGTGTGACAAATTCACAAAAACAACCGAAAAAAGAAAGTGTGTCACATCCAGTGAAACAGAGTATGACCTACTATTTTCTTGGTTCTATCTCAAACAACAAACTATATAATGGATAATGATTGTGTCTTATCAAATTAATAATCGACAAAACATATATATATATATATATATATATATTGTATGTTACATACAAGAAATTGAAAGGTTTACTCTAGATTTTACCCTAATGTATCTCATCAATCTTTATGGGATGAAATAACAAAAAGATTGGAAAGATAGTTACAAAATAAATCAATCACTAGAAAGCCCTTTAGTAAACATATCATCAATATGCTACTGTGTAGGAATATGACGAACATGAAGGCCCTCATGTGAGACAATTTCACAAACGAAGTGGTAGTCTATATCGATATGCTTGCTACGATCATGATGAATATGATTTTTAGCAAGGTATGTGGCAGAAACATTATCACAATATAGAGTATGAAGATGACAAAGAAAATATCCCAAATCTGCAGGAAGTAGACGAAACCATATAGTTTCGAACTTTGTGTATGCAACAGCCCGATATTCACTTTCAGTGGAGGATTTTCGACACAATTGGTTGTTTCTTAAAGCGCCAAGAAATTAAATTCTTCCCAAATAAGACGACTTAGCCAACGGTAGAATGGTGACTATTAGAACAACCTGCCCAATCTGCATCAGAATAAGCTACTACCACCACATGAAAGCTCACCAAATGGCGGGAAAAAACTCAAAGGTACTCTACAAATTCTTGAAAATTCTTCACGACATGAAATTGTGTAATAAAAGAAGTATGTATAAATTGAGAAACCAAATTAACAACATAATAAACATCCAGGTGAGTCATGGTCAAATATTGCAAAGCACCAACCATACAACGATATATTGTGAGATCAACAAGAAGGTCTTTGATGCATGTCGAACACAGGTCTGATTGCCAAACCTTGATCTTGAGCATTGAACTGGAAAAACAAAGTCATCGAGGGTTATCTGGAGGAAGAAACTCGGATGCCAAAGTCAAACCAAAAGTGCTTGCTCTGAATATTGAGAATCTAATTAATAGAATGGAGACATGTCATATTTATAAGGGTTGATACCTAGAAGTTCTCCCAATCACGCTGGCATAAATATGAACATTCCATGTAGAAACATGTGGCTTATCATACTCCCTCTGTCATATTTCAAACTGCAATTTAACTATTCATTTAGTCAAACCTTCCTAACTTTGACCCTAAAATTGAATTGGTATGTAATTATAAATACTATAGTGTGATACATTGTTAGATTCATTATACGCGTATTTTCAAATATCAAAGTTTCACAAGTTTAATTATGCCTGATGAAAGATATTAAGGATCAAACATTTTTCAAGTCAAAAGGTGAACTTGAAATGGGACAAAGGGAGTAGTAGAATTACGATAAATTAGTATACAATAAATATACATGAAAAAGGAGTGTGTTTTCGTAGATAGATTTGGAGCTGCGCATTTGGGTTTCGGCTCGACAAAATACAATCGCATGGCCAACTCAGCCATTATCAATAGCTCCCGAGAGAATTGTAGGTCGTGCTTCAGCATAGACCTTGGGTTCTCTCAATCATTAGTTTTTGAGATTCATGTGTGGGACCCTTAGTTTTCCCAATCATTAACAATTAATCTGGCCATTAATAGATCCGCTCATCTACCCTAATTAAGGCACACTATGTCAACGTCTCGAGAAAGTAAAAAAAGTCTCTACATATAATGACACATCTTTCGCCTTCTGTTAAAGCTTCCATTAACTTCTCTTGCATCCGATGCGTATTTTCATCTTCTTTGGTTGCTATAAAACCCATAGTTTTTATTTTATTATCTGCAACTCTTTACTACTCCTTCTTTTGGCACTAAAAGCTCTAGAATCAAAAGATATGCTCGGATTTTTTCCTTTCTCTGTAATTTGCCATCCTGGAGAGCCATTCTTGCTCCTGACGATATTCTTGATGAAATCCCGAGGAGCCTTTTCGACCATTTTTGTGTGCTTTTATCTTCATGTTTTAGTGATGCTCCCGCAGGAATTCCCCAAGATGCTGTCTTTACTCGTTCGTTAGATAGATTCTTGACTTACATGTTGCCTCTATTTGAACACAAAAAGAGAAGAAAAAAAGGCGATGATGGGAAGATGCACTAAATCATAGGAGTAATTTGCTCACTCGGGATGCTTTGGAAGGCTCTAATGATGTGAAAAACTAAAAATTTGAGGGTTCCCCTTTAAAAATTACATCTTTGGAGTGCGTTTTGAGAGTTTTGAGATAGAGAAAGAGAGAATTTCATGTTTCAGCTTGTAATTTTATGAAGTTTGGAATGTTTTTGTCTTTCAGTTGTATTTATAGATAGGAGTAGTGGTGCGTCATTTACACCAAAAATAATTCGATCTCTAAACCACATTCCAAATTCACGATTTGGTGGTTGGGATGATCATCCTGACCAGTATAGTAGCAATTTCATTTTCGAAGAGATTGACGAGATTTTTCTTAATTCTTAACCTGCGATTTTATAACCAAAACAATGATGTGATGATGAGGAATAGCAAAAATGAAAAATTGATAACAAATAGAATTGGAAAATTGCTACTGATTTCAAACGATTCAACTATGATGAGATAATTCCGATTTTGATCAATTATGTACTGGCTTTCTTTCTCAATCTTCGATGCAAAGATGACTTTAAATGCATGCACACAAATTGGTTGTAGTTACAAGCAATCAATCTTTCCTTACTTTGTCGATAATCAGAAGAATGGCTCACCAACTATTTCTCTAACTAACACATAATCTAAGAGACACTCTATAGATTTAATATGCTAGCATTATTAATAATGAGAAAGACCCAATTCCTAACCAACAAACACTAACGGGGGATTTTTAAATTAAGATTGTTGTTCCCTACCACTGATTGAACTTAAATCACAATTATGGATGATTGATTCAATTGGTAACATGCTATCAAATATTTTGCACTACTCAATAACATGAAAGTAATCATAAACATTACAATCAAGAACAACAGATGCACGCATGCAATCAAAGGATAAAAACTAATTAGATCTCATGAGAATCGATGTCAGTACTTCCTTGATCTTGTCCGGAAAATATTAATTTATCTTTAAAAAATGAATTAACAATCGAAGGCATAAAAATAAATGATGAAAATTGTTTGAATAGAATACTGAAAAGCTCCAAAACGTGAATACAGTTTATGCGCGAATGACTGTTTGCATCTCATACGTGTGTACAAATGTTAAAGAGTATGGAAAAATTACTATAGGCAAAAGATAGATAAGGAATAAAATACGTCTTTCTTATCTAATAGAAATTCAAAAGGATTGGGAAAAAATTTCTCTTAAAATTTAGTAGTGTTCAAGCAATCCAATTTCATTTATAAATTGAATTTGGCAAAAATTAATCCACCAAAATATTCCACCATAATGTCTAGCTTTCTTGCACAAAAACTTTCCTTTTCTTCTTTCTTCCATGTTGCAGTCATGCACAACGTCCAAATCCATACAGCTTCATTTTCCATGTGTCCAAAAACCGGGTCGGTGTGGTCATCCCGACCAATAACTGCAACAACTCATCATCTTCATTCCAAAATTCTAAACTGCAATAAAATATCATCAAAACATTAGTTTCCACAAATTTGATCAACATATCCGCTCAAATATAGCCCACCGAGGTAATAAAATGAAGGGAAATATTACCCTTAACAAGCAGGGGAAATTTTGGAATTTTCTAGGTAGACCACTCCACATGGCTGACATGGACTGACAAAAAGGCCCACATAAAAAAAATCAGTCCTTTCTCTTTTTGCAGAAAGAGTTAGGTAGGAAGGAGTATAAATTAAATTTATTTAAAGTAAAAATTAAAGAATACATAAATATTTTTTCAATAAAATACTACAATATTAACAAAGCAGCACATAATTATTGCAAATTTAAATTATATTCTAGTTTTGACATCTGAACGTGTAGAAATATGGTTCACTAAACCTGCCTTAAGTTGATGATTCATTCCTCTATCGCGAATTTTCGTATCTCGAGCAATATTTGCTTCAAAATATGTGTTATTTAATTTTGTGTTTTATTTTTGAATTTAGACAATGCATTTTAATATAATTTTCATTGCATAATTTTTATATTTATTATTTTTGAAATATAATTATTTTACAATTATATTCATCCTCAAAAATAAAATAAAATAATATTATTAATTTTAGTATGTAACAAATTCTTAAATCATCACTATAATTATTATATTTTGGATATTATTTTTATTTGTTGCATGTGGAGATTGTACACTTAATAATATGGAGAATGCACTACACATTTCAACTAAATTGCATGTGCAATACACTTTATGCAATTGAAGAATTAAATGCATCCGACATGAAACAAGTCTCTCCCAACCTCCCAAAAGATACAATTACTTGTAAGAGCGACATAGGTGTACAAGTGGGCTACCCTGCTGCAATTTATAAAATTTTACAAATAGGTCCAAAAACATTATTGGTGGAGATGCTCTAATGGAACATCTTTCGCCTACTTTTAAAGCTTCCATTAACTTCTCCTGCATCCAATGAGTATATTAAGTTCTCTGCAACTTTTTACTTCTTTCCTCGGGAACATAGGGCTCTAAAATCAATTAATATGCTCGATTCCCCTTTTTCTTCTTGGGGAGCCCCTTTTTGCTCCCGGGATATTCTTGATGAAATATAGAGTTTTTCCTGGGAAAGGGATAACCCATTACTGAGATGAAGGTCCCTCTATTTGAGTCTCTTGTGTTTCAGGTGAGATACTTATTTATTATATTAATCTATGTTACACCAACTCAAATTAAATGTTGTGTCCGAGTAGAGATCGAATACGGTGACTCTTCAATTTTTATTTTGATCGACAAGACGATTCAGTTAACTGAGTGTCTTGACTATTTTTCTCGACACGTCTATTATATAAAGTGTCGTAAAATATATTTCAACACGCCTATATTTTATTATTTTATAAATAGTATTATAACAAACTTGCAGTTATTATATGTTACTTAGAATTATAACATTGTGTTATATTGTTTTTACTTATATAGAATTGCATTTGTATATAAGATAATATACATCATGGACTAATATTATATATTATATTTTGATTTTATTCATATATATATATATATCATATTATAGTTTAGTATTATAACTTTTAAAATATATATTCTTATTCTTCTAAATAAAATTGAAGTTTAGTACTCATTATACTTCTTATTATATTTATATGTAGATATATAAAAGATTATATTTTATTGGTATACAATTTTCTATTATATATAACATAGTATTATATATAATAATAATAATGTGCTCGTATTGGTATAAAATTGTGCTCTTATTATATATATAATTGTGTTCTTGTTCTTTGTTCTTATATATATAAGATTGTGTGATATTATCACATATAAAAAATATAAAAAATGCTCTTATATATTATGTTATATTATTACACAAAATCGCATGTTTTTAATGGGTATAAAACGAATAAACATTTAGTATTTCATAATCATTCGTCCCCTTTCTTCCAATACCCACATATGCTCTCCGATTCGTTTATTGATATGCAACTCGGCTAGATTTCAACATGTGTCATGTGTCTTGTCGAATTGACACACCGTTCTCCATGCATTCTCAAGTGTCGGGGTAACATAGATATTAATACTGATAAGAGACAGCCGATACAATTGCTTCTGGAGTGAGATATGGATAATTGCACAAAATAAGGATAATTATGGTTGACATGGTCATCGGAATATGCATGGAATATTGGAATTGAAGATTGGTATGAATCGGGCTTGGAATTGAAGATTATGGTATATTGCATGGATTGGAGACCGCGTGGATAATTATGCTTTACTTGAAGATATACTCAGCCAAAGGGAGAAGTGGAGATTAATGGTTAATCACGGCCAGATTGTTGAAGAATTATGCACGGCTAGGTTTAGATTATGGATAGCCGAGAATTAGAATTAGAATATCATTAGGATTTGATTTTTGGTATTTTAATTAGATATGGTTTTAGTTTCTTAAAACTGCCATAAAATTTGATTCAGTTTTTATTTGTGATTAGGGTCTGAAGACCTTGAATTCTTCTCTATTTAAAGAGAGGAATAGCCGAGATTTTTACACACAACTTTATACACAGATTATTCAGATTTTTGAGAAATTCTCATTATATTCATTGTTGCTTAAACCTGCGGGCTATTTAAGTATTCAATACCTCCTTTATTTTCGTACCCTGCGGGCTAGACGTTTAGAGAGAAACATTTTAAGTGTACCCTACGGGCTAGATGCTTAGAAGTCGAGTTGAGTGTACCCTGGGGGCTAGACGCTGCAATTCGTGCAATTCAAGTGGTTTGGGCGAGATTCCCACTTGAATTAAAGATTCAATTTTTCCGCAATCCAGAGTCTTCGCAAGGAGATTCATGTCAAAGGGTTTTATGAAAATTGATTATTAGAAAATCATTTTATATTTTGCGCTCAAATGTTTCTTGTAAATATATTAATTCTAATACCATTACTCACAATTTTATTATGTTAAAATATTTCAGGTGTCATGATCCTGCAAGGTCTGGAAAATTAATTTACAAATCTCAAAATGTTTGGAATAATTCTTAAATATATAATTTTTTTATTAATCATGTTTTTAAAACATCTAGATTTGAAATCCTATTCAATATTTTAGAATTATATTTTTACCTTATATTTTCATCTTCTTTTTTCTCTTATCGAACATGTTTAGTCCAAACACGAGTGTACACATGGTTTCCTTGCAAAACATATTCTCCCTGGAAAGTATGATCTTGTGCTTTAGAATGTTACCTAAATAAATTTTGGAGGGAATTAATGTGCTTCGTCTCGCAAGAATTCAAGTTTCTAATAATCTTCAGGTTAGTCTTTTTAGAGGCTTTTTATTATGTAAGGTTTTTATGATTATTTATCATAAGAAAAAAGTGTTTTTTTGTTTTTGCATTGTAATGTTTCTTGTAAATATAGTGATTATATTAGTTTCTCTCATAATTTGAATAATTTAAATTATTACATGTGCCAAGCTCGTGCACGCTCAGGCAAAATATTTTACTCAACTCCAAATATTTAGAATAATTTATAAATATATAATAAAAATTTGATTAATCATGTTTTGAAAACCGATATAATTATAATCTTATTTATTTATTTTGATATGTAGTTTTACCTACAATTTACATTTTTCTTCTTCTTGGGCATGTTTATTTTTAATCGCAAGCGTGCATGTTGTTTGCACGTAAAATATATGCTCCCTCGCTATCATGATCTTGTGCTTTATAATGTTATCTAAAACATATTTTTGTAGAGAATTATTGTTCAAAGTTTCACAAGAATTCAAGTTTCTAGTCATGTCAGTCTTTATAGGGAGTTTGATTAAGGAAGTGTTTTATAAAAAATGATCATGAGAAAGTCATTTTTTGAACTCCATTGTTTCTTGTAAGTATAGTAATTCTAATTAATATTGAGCATGTTTAGCGTAAAACACGAGTAGGTGTTGTTCCTCGCAAAACCTATGCTCCCTAGCAATCATGATCTTGTGCTTTAGAGTGTTATCCAAAACGTATTTTGGAGGGAATTAATGTGCTTGTCTCACAAGAATTCAAGTTGCTAGTCATCTTCGGGTAGCCTTTTTAGATACTTTTGAATAAGTAAGGATTTTATGAAAATTGATTATCAGAAAATCATTATATATTTTTTGTACTGTAATATTTCTTGTAAATATAGTGATTATAATATCTAAGCTAACAATTTGAATACCTTATAATATTACATGTGTCATGATCTTGCAAGCTCTAGAAATTTATTTTGCACATCTAAAAATATTTAGTATAATTCATAAACATATACTAAAAAATTGTGATTGATCAAGTTTTGTAAACGGCTATAATTATAATATTATTTAATTATTTTTAATATATCTTTACCTAAAATTTATATTGTTTCCTTGTTGAGCATGTTCATTGTAAAATGCGAGTGTGCATATTGTTTCATGGTAAAATTTATTCTTCCCCAATAGCATGATCTGGTGCTTTAGAATGTTATCCAAAACATATTTTGAAAATAATTAATGTTCTTAGTCTCACAAGCTATGAAGTTGCTAGTCATCTTCTGTTCAGTCTTTTAAGCGACTCTGATTAAGGAAGGGTTTTATGAAAATGGATTTTTAGAAAATCACTTTCTTTTTTAGCACTCTAATGTTTATTGTAAATATAGTAATTTTAATACCATTTCTCACAAATGTAATATTTTAAAATATTACACGTGCCATGATCGAGCAAGCTATGGAAAATTATTTTACAAATATCAAAAATTTTGGAATAATTATTATGTATATTAGAAAATTGTGATAAATCATGTTTTTAAAACATCTACATTTCAAATCTTATTGAATATGTAAGAATTATATTCTTACCATTTCTTTACATTTTTATTTCTTATTGAACATGTTTAGTGTAAAACACGATCATGCGTGTTGATCCCTCGCTAAATCTATGCTCCCTAGAAAGTATGATCTTGTGCTTAAGAATGCTATCGAAACATATTTTTGAGGTAATTAATGTGCTTCGTCTCACTAGAATTCAAGTTGCTAGTCATCTTTAGGTTAGTCTTTTTAGAGATTTTTGATAAAGAAAGAGTTTAATGAAAATTGATTATTAGAAATTTTGTTCTTTTTTGCACTATAATTATTCTGGTAAATATTAATTATATTATCCTCGCTCACAATTTGAATATGTTAAAATAATACATGTTCCATGATCGTGCAAGTTTTTGCAAATTATTTTACACATCTCAAAATATTTAGAATAATTTATAAATAAATAATAAAAATGCGATTAATCATATTTTTAAAATAAATATAGTTCAATATTATTTAGTTGTTTAGAATTATTTTTTACCTATTATTTACAAAAACTATTCTTGTTGAGCATGTATAGTGTAATACGAGGGCATGCATGTTCTTTCTTCCTAAAATCTTTCTTCCTAAAAATTTTGTTGCGACTTAATGTGCCTAGTCTCACAAGCAATGAAGTTGCTATTTTTTTTTGGATCAAACCATCCAAAGATGGGGGAAATTGAATTAGGCCTTCCCAAACCTGTTAAAAAAG
>JAULKK010102027.1:0-17599 GCA_032355705.1 Rubia peregrina
TTAGTGTTAGAAATCATTATTGAAATTAAGGCGTGGTGGCATCACCAAAAAGGTTTGTGAAATTAGTTGGAAGAAAATTGAAATTATTGATTTTGCTCCTCGTGGGATCGACCCTGCTTATCATTATACTAATTAGTATTTCTGAATTTGCAGGTATTTGGCGAGTAAAACGATGCTCACCATCCGCTATCCCCCACCAGCCACCACCCACTCCACCATCTCCGCCAGCCACCACCACCTTCACCATCTCCACCATTCTACCCACATGTCACCACCTCTACCAGCCACCACCAACCCATATTCTTCTTTATCGAAGTTCACCTACACCATCTTCTTCAATCGATTCATATTTTACTAAGCCTTTCTTCCACGCCTGAGAATCGGTGAACTCCGATAAAAAAATGACATAGCCCCCAATTCTTCTTTTATCTTCTTACTGAAGTTCACAGATTTTCTCACTGGTGGCGGCGGCGATGGCGGAGCTTGCACAGCTCTTCTCTTATCATCGGAGTTCACTAATTTGCTTACCGATAAAAATTTGTCGAACTCTGGTTCACTGATTCTCCAGCTCCCCAATTTTTTTAATCAAAGTTCGTTGATTCTCTAGTTCACCGGTTTACCGATTCTCAAGCTCCTATCTTTCGGCGATTAGGTGATTTGGGTTACACCTAAACCCTCATGCTAACCTTCAGATCCAGTGAAGAGGAAGGCGACGATGGCCGATGGTTCTCCTTCCTCGTCGATGGCGACAACGACTTCCTAAACCCTTATCACAGAGGTGGTGGCAGGGTAATGGGCGGGTGGTGGTGGAGTAATAGGCAAAGGTGGGGGGTAATGAATTGGGCGGCGGCGGGGTAACAGGCGGCGGTGGCGGGGTAATGGACTGGGGCGTGGTGATAGGGTAATGGTCGGCAAAGTGGTGGTGGGGTGGGGGAGTAACTGGTGGCGATATGTTTCTCTGGGGATAAAAGGACTATATGTCTCACCGGGGAGGTTGAGAATCGGTGAAACAGAGTTCGAACAGAAAAATTGGATACCTTTATCAGTGAACCATAGTTAGAACTGTATTTTTTTCATTTTTATTAAGGGCAAACTGGTATTTTCAACGAAGTCCGGCAGCAAACATATTGACTAAAAAGTCAACATAGTCAAAGGTTATTTTGGCACTTTCTGAAATTGCAGGGTTATATTGGCACTTTCAGCCTAAAGTCATAATCATTTTAGCACTTAACTCTTGATTAGAAAGTAGGTGGTTATATTTTAATTTTGATTTTCTTTCCAACTATTTATTTGAAACTCACCATTTTCTTCTCCAACTTCCTCATGCATTTTCTCTCTCTCACTTTTTCTTTGTCCTATGCAACTTTTCGTCATTTCTTCTCTATAGCTTCCTCACCGTTTCTTCTCCAAATTCCTCGCCATTTTCTGCATTTTCTTCGTCGATTTCGACTTCAATTTCCTCTTCTTCGTCAATAACTTTTGAGAAATATCGATAAGTTCTTCGTTTCTTTGTTTTTTAAACAATTCTAGGTTTTAATAATTGTTCACATTCTGATTCTAGTGTTTAATAATTGTTCGTCCTTCTGTTTTAACGCATTTATTGCTTATGTGTTGTAGGCTATGGGTAGGGCACCTAAGGGAAGTGTCGGAGGTCTTTCTCCTAAAGCCGGTTACGACAAAATGAAGGGAAAGGAGCCGGTCTTGTTTCCTAAAGCAGAAAAGTTATCTCAGCCTTCTCTGGATACATTTTTTCTTTTTGAATATTTGGAGTTTCACGCGTTTTATTACTTTTTTTTTGTATATATGTGTTTTTTCAGTCTTTTTGTTGTTAACTTTTTGAGAGTATGCTTTCTTTTTTTTAATTGTAAGTCGGATCTGCATGTTTTGACTCTGTTGTATAACATGCATTTGTTGTTTTAGAAGTTGCATGTGTTAGTATAACATATGTCTTGGTAAGTTACTCTGTGTTTTGATTTTTACTGTTTGATATTTACTGATTGTTATAATGTGCATTAGTTTAGTCATGTTGTGCATATTGTTATTCGTACTTTTATTCTTCTAATTTGATAATATGTATTTATTTCATTACAAGTTGCATATGTTAGTATACTGTATGTATTAGTTAGTTATACTATGAGTGTCTCAAATTATATTGCTTATTGATAGTTTTATAAAGGTTTTCATATGTTTGCCAAATGATTAATAAGTTATGCATATATTGCTCCTGATTGTGTAGTATATGTTTTTTTAGTTGTTATCTATAAAATATAGAGCCCGAAAAAGTAGAAGGTTATTATAATTTTTATGCATTACATTTATTTATTTTGGGTTCTTATGTATGTTATGTTGTTTAGGTGTGAAGCCACTAGTTAGGAAATAAAAAGAAAGGATGAACCTTCTCTTCAGAATGAGCTGAAGAAGATTCATCGGTTCTATGCTTCTGAAGGTTGATTTATTTCTTTATATGTTGTATTTTATTTATAATATTATGTTGAAATTTTAATTATTCTGTAATGTGATTATACAATTTGTGCTTTTTTTTTGTTATGTAGTTGCCGCATTAGCACGTAGGTCAACCATAATAGGTGGTGGTGTTACTCTAGAGGCTTCAGTTGATGCTGTTCCTAAGGAGCCGAACAAGAAAAAGCTGAAAGTTACTGTGAAGAAATTGAAGGTTGGTGAAAGTGAATCTACTCAAGATTTTAATGAGTTTGACTATGACACATTGTTTAATGAGTTTGACAATGACACATTGTTTAATGAGTTTGACTATGACACTTTGCTGAGTGATGTTATTCGATTAATTAGATTGTCAGCTAGTGTTGATAAAAATGTTGAAGGTGGGGTTTCAAAGGTAGGTGAGGGTGCTAAAGGTGGGGAGGCTGGGAATTTAATGAATGATGTGCTTCGGTAGCTGGGGTAGTGAAGGAAGCTGTTACTGAGTTTTTTATTCGATGATTGAAAATGTTACTGCTTATGGTGAAGGGGTTGGAGCTGCTGGTGAATTTATTCGGGCTGTTGAAGGGTCTACCGAATGGGTTGTTGTAGGCTCATCTGGTGTTGAATGTGCTTCTAGTAGTGTTGGTGATGTTGAGGGTGTTGTGGGGAAAGTTTTTTTTATAAGAAATGATACTGAAGTTGATGCATTTATTGAGGAGCGTTTTTGGTGATTTCGATGAGTTAAATAGGAATGAGAGTGAATCTGTTAGGGAGGATGTTGTACATGTTGTGGTTATTTGTTTTAAATGACAAAAGAAAATGTCCTTGGCTGGTAAGAAAAAGAAAGTTGTTTCTGTAAGTCCGAAGCAAAAGTCCCAATTTGGTAAGTTGAAGAAGAAGGGGAAGGAAATGGTTGGTAAGTCTCTAGTTGGTCAGTTAAACAATAAGATGAAGAAATTGGTGGTAAGTCCCCTGCTGGACTAGTGAGAAGACAAAGAAGCAAGACGCTGGTAAGTCCAGTGACAAACTGAAGGTGAAGTCGAAGAAACACGATGTTGAAGTTGGTAAAATAATCTGGTGTGAAGCGGAAAGAGGATAATATACTTGGTGGAGCATCGGCTTCTGGAAAAATGGTTTCGGTTAACGAAGGTGTTGTTGATGATGGAAGACCTGCTAAACAACAGTGTAATCGTCTAAAGAAACAGGTTGTTGAACGTGTTGAGAAGGGTAACACGCAAGTTTTTTTTGTCATTTTTGTTCACATTATTCTTTAAATATATTACTAATTGTATTTGTTTCATAAAATGTTGCATATTTCAGGGTTTATTTGTTATTTAGACTTTGTATATCTTCAGTTTTGTTTCATTTTCTTACATGTTGATAAGAAACTGTATTTATTTTTTTACATGTTGCATATGTTAATATTCATAGTTTATTTGTTACATATGCCTATTTAACTATTCTTTTTCAAAAATTATTTGTCTTTAATGTTATTTTAGAAACTGTATTTATTTGCTTAAATATTGCATATATTAATATTCATGTTGTACGAGATAAATATATCAACTTTGACTGGTTATTGTTTAAAATTTGATCTTTGTTTATTAGATTTAGGCTTACGTTTTGCATATATTAGTATCCTGAATTTATTAGTAACTTCTGAAACTGTGTATGCTTACTATTTTCATAATCAATTTGTTTTTTAGGTTTTCTAAAAAAAACTCTAATGGCTGCTGGTCTTCGAAGCTGAAGTCCATAATCAGTTCCCTCACTCCTGAACAGAAGAATGATGTTGATGAAATATGTTCTGGTAGGCTTCTTCAATTTGACATTTAATCTCTCCCTATTGGAATCATCCCTTGGATGGTTAACAGGTTTGATCCTACGGGTTGATTTCAAGAAGTAACTTGATGCAGATACATTACTACTCCTAATGATGTGTATGATATTTTATGCTTTCCTAAGATTCCGGGATGTCTTGTGGGTTTGGTTACGAATAATGGGAGGGGTGTGTCTAAGGATGTTGATATTAGGGATGGATGGAGGGCTGAGTTAGGTGTTGATAAATATGGCAATATCACTCATAATTATCTTTTTGAGGAGATGATAAAACATAGTAGTGGTGATCAGTTTAAAAGGTATCTTGTTAGGTATGTGATGTATACTTTCTTGGATCCGAATACGAGAAATATGGTAGACATGAAGATTGTGGGTGACCTGGAAAATGTTGTACCTATTAAGTATCTTGACGGGTGTGTTTTAGTGTTGGATTGTCTATGTGAAGGTGTTGATAGTTTTAAATCTAGTAGCAAAATGTGTCTTCAGTTAGGGAACGTGAGTTTGTTTTGTTGCTGGCATACATTTACAGGTTTCCCTTTAGAGGTCAGTCTGACCCTATTAGATTGTCATTGTATATGCATTGGTCGAACAAATCTTTGTTGAAGAGGGTTCATTTTCTTGAGAAGATGGGGTATGATAAAGGAGTTATGATTGAGGGTGGGTATCCTTTTAGGAATGATGGTAGGCTCAAAGAAAATGTAGCAACCAGAAATTTGAGGGAATTCATAATGAGAATGTTGGTTATGAGGGGTTTCATACTCTGATTGTTGCATTTGATAGCCTTGCTCAAGAGTCATGAATCATTTCGTATCACATTCCAAGTGGTCTGATGACCAATGAGGCTATTGATAAAGCTGCTAGAAATGTAAGTCTTTTTTGTCATATTTTTTTTGTTTTTCTGATACTTATTTAAAAATAGTGCATGTTGGTTTAAAACTAATGATTGTTTTAGTTAAACTAATGCAGTTTGTAGTTCATGTTGGCTTTTAATAGTTTCCAATTGTTTGTTGAACTGATTTCTGTGCTTTTCTCTCAGCCTGTGCATAAGGTCTGTCTTGTTTTCAAATGAGACATGGAGGTTATTACGCAAATTTTGGTGCATAAACTTGAGAAAGCAAATGTCAGTCTCATTGTGCAACCACAACCATAACCACAACCACAATCACAACCATAACAAGAAGGTGCAAATGAAGATCCTGAGCATGTCAAGACCACGCAGGAAGTTATTGAAGATCCAAGAACACATGAGTTGGTTGATATGATGGTTGAAGAATTTATTAGGAGAGCATGTTCCTCGATTCCTTCATTCTCCCTTGGGATTGATGGACTTGATGATATGTAGCTTTGAATTTGATATCTTTTAAAAAAAATTGATGATTTGTAATTAGCTTATTTTGTGATTGATTGGTTTACGGCTGATAGGTTAAGCGATATTGAAACGATGTTTTAGGATTTTTATAGATTAAGGTTGTATGAAACAAATGTCTGTTGAATGTTAAGAAGTACTATTTGTATGCTTATTAATACTAAGTTACATTTTAGTTATTTCATGCAATTCATTGTCATGATTAGTTGAGCTTATAAGAAAACAAATGCAATTTATAGATTAATAAATTATAGTTATAAGTCAAATAATTCTACATATATTTAATGATTTCATGTCACTAAAATTATGCAAAACAAAATTCAAGTTGCTTAACAAAGACTGATACTTGGGTAAGTAAAACAAATACAAGTCATAAGTTAATAAGTTATAGTTGTAAGTCAACAAATACAGTATGTTATTCAGTGTAATACAATCTTTTAAGTAAATGAAAAATAAGTACAATATATAAGTAAATAAATGCAATACATGTCCTAATAAATCCTACTTTTACAGTGTCTTTACATCTTGTGTTTTTGTGCTAAATTCAGTAGTTTTCTTCCTTGATTTTTTCTTTTCCAAGCCTGACTTCAGCCTTTTTCCTCTTCTGCCTGTCTTCACTTGGGTTAGATAAAGTACCTTGGGTGCACTTGTTATGGTGGAGTTGCATTGGCTACTTGTGGTTGATTGTTCAATGACATTTGTGTTTGAAGCCAACAATTCTTCTATTCTTGGTGAAAATGTGTCAAACATCTCTTAAAGAGTTCTTCTACCTTCTGAGTTTCCTTCGCTTTTCAGAACTAAATTGTTGCATTTTCTGGACATATGATTCCTCCATGAAACTACACCATTGATGTTTTCTGATTGTTATTTTTCTTGCCCAAGAACCTTGTCTCATATTTCTGTTTTGGCCTTTTTCGTCCATCTTTTGAGAATGTACTTCTCTGGGATTTTAGTGATAGAGTCGGGTTGCAATACTCTAAGAATGTGAAAGTAGAGCATACCCGACTCTTCAAAGAATTTGCATTGTATTTCAACTAACCCATCTTCATTTTTGTCCTCGACTGTCTCATAATTAGATTCATCATATTCTAGGCTGACTTCATATTTTCTAGGCAGTGGTTCTGAGAACACCTCCTTGACTTTAGTAGCCATTGCTAGAGAAAATTCCTTTTTGAATCTTTTGTACAATGCAAGTGTGTAAATATGTGCAGCATGTTTAACCAAACATGTACAATCCCAGTAGTTGAGAATCAAATGCATATTGTAAGTTAACAGTTTCGGGTTCTTAAAAAATTAATACTTACTATTATTAAATAAGCTGAATGTAAACATACCTGCTTTTTCGTTCAAAATTTGGCTTTGCTCTTGCACATTTATTTTCCTTGTCTGCTTTATCTCTCCTTCACTTTTTGATTGTTTGGTTGAAGTGCTCAAAGAAGTGAGTGAGTGCATTGTTTTTTTTTTGCACCGAAGCATACGTCGTGGTTGGTACTTTTGCTCATTTGTGATGATAGAATGTCTGCAGAGAAAATATCTTTACTCAATGATGTGTTCCATTTTGACAAATATTGTACGGTTGTTGAAACCATGTGCTATTTTTCTGCTTGTAGTGGGTAATCATTGAATTCCATTTCTCTTCAACTTCAGCTGGATTAGCACATCATTTCATTACAATAGTCCAACGAATTTTTAAAAGAATCATCTTTCTTCAATTTCCCATAATGTTGTATTGCATTTTGTTTTATGTGCCATAAGCACAACTTGTGTTTTGTGTTCTTGAAGACCTGGAAGTTGTACTCGGAAATGAAAGTTGATTAATACATGAATTTACAAGTAAATAATTTGCCATATAACATAATTTATACATATTGTAAGCTAACAGGTGCAATTTCTAACATTCCCTATTCAGTTTTAGATCTGTAAGCAATAAATTTATGAAGTTGCAACATTTTCAGGATACTTGTGTTTTAAAGTAACCAATAAAGCTTATAAGCTATTTAATACATACTGTAAGGTAACAGTTGCAATTTCTAACATACCATATTGAGTGTTCAAATCTATAAGTAACAAAATTTTATAACATACCTCATTTATTGCTTTGTCCATTGCAGGATCATGATCTGTGATATTGTGACAGGTTCCTTCCCTTCCATTGATTTCTTGAAAGTGTTAAGGAGCCACACAAAAGTATCAGCCAACTCATTTGCAATAAAAGCATAAGCAAACATTGTTATGTTCCAGTGATTGTTGATTCCAACTATTGGCGCACAAATCAAGTTATACTTGTTTGTTCTGTATGTAGTGTGAAATATGGTGACATCCCCGTAGAGTTTGTAGCCCTCCAGCATCATTGAATCTCTCCAAAATACTGCGGATAGTCCTTTCTCTTCGTTGAATTTATTTTTAAGAAGAAATCTTTGTCATTGTCATTTATTTCCAGAAGTGTATCAACCACTTTCTGAGCATTTCCACTTCAACTTCTTTCTTTCGTAGTTGACTCACAAAGTTGGGATGTCTTTCATCGTTTACCCTAGATTTTCTTCTTCACCGGCTTCAAAGCCATGTATTTATATCCTACCGTAGGTCTTAAACCTGCTTGTTCCAATGATGTAATGGCCTGCCTTTGTCTTCTGTAATCCTTCATTCACTCATACTGAGATACTGTCAAACTAGTCTGGTTAACTCATTGTTGTGTTCCGTGATGTGGTGAGCCACCATGTAATAATCTTGCTTAAGCTTGACTCAAATTTTAGCTAGCTATCATGTTTTTGTAATCAAATCCTTTCTCTTCCTTTTTTTAATAGAATGACTATCATTATCCACATAAGGAACAAGGCTGATAATGCTAGGTTTTAATCTTTTTGGATGTCCTCCAAAAGAGCACTTGTAGTACTTTTTGCGAATCTGCCTTTTGCTGTTTAGACATTGACAGTTTTTCATGTAGTTGAAACCAATATCATTTGCATGCTTCTTATACAGAGCATGTATTGCTTCCAATTTTTTTGCTTTTACGTCGGTAAGATTTTCACTGGCATCTATTTCATCTAAATTTGGAAAATATGCACCTGTATCAATATGAATACAATTTATAATGTAAGATATTCATGTCCTAATGTGATTTATGCAAAGTCTACTGGAAGTTAATTAGAATTAGAAAATTATAAAAGCTCTGTTATGATCACTATATTAAATACTATTGTTAGTGTAACATATGGGAAGTTTAGTGTATGTTGTACATGTTATAAGCTGAACAATGCAAAAGTTTGTCAAAAGTCGAAGTTCTGTGTTTTGTTCATTTTAATTTAATGCATGTTTTATTGTAAACTATACATGATTTAAGTTAATAAATGCATAAACTATAAGAAAATTTTCAGTAGCACGCAGTTTATAGTGCTAATGTTTCCACATGTCAGGCTTGTTCATAGCAGTCGAATTTCAGTATCCAAAAGTTTCAAAAACAATTATATTCACATCGATTGCAATTCAATAATATAACTCAGTCCGATGAGAGAAAATCATACCTTCAATGGAATTCGGTAATATTTCAACTTCTTGCAACTAAATTGCATTTATCTTAAGCTGAATCTTGATTGTTTCGATCGCGTTTCTTCAGCAGGTTCCAATTCAATTGCATTAGTTTTTATGACTAACGCTATTGAAATTTGATCGGGTTCAATCTCATGTAGGAATAGATCTGCTTCTAATTTGTGATTTTCTTCCTCAATTTCGTCGGAAAGGAGCCGGTTGTCGTTAGAGGACATCGGAAAATCAGTGAAATCGGAGAAGAAGAATGAGAGAGACATCAGAATATGAGAAGAAGGAAGAAAACGTTAGGCAATATTTTCAAGGCATGTGTTCTGTGTGACCCGTTTCTCAGTTTATGATCCGGATTCGCTTTTTTCATATTATTTTTGTTATTTGCAAACAGGTTCCTACCTGTCCATAAGCTTATGAACATATCGCTTGTCAGGATACCCACTCATATATATTTACAAAACTAATGATTAATTTATTTTTAATACCATAGGACGCAAACATAATAACATTTTGTGCTTGGAATACCAAAATGGATAGCTTGCGTGATAGAGGACATTTGAACACGAAAGCGAAGCTGTATCTGCATACAAGAAATTAGTACGTAACAGCAATCTTAGGTCTACATAGAAATTAAATACGTAGGAAGGTGTTTTGATGTCGGTCTGTATTTGAAATAAAAGACAGTTCCTAGATTTTAGGTATCAATCTCAAGGCAGTTAATTTGACCATTATTTAGTCCATCACGATGTGCTTAATGCGACCATTATTTTATTAAGGCAACTGCTTTACTTAATTTCTTTTCTGCACTCAATTCCTAGAGATGGTCTCCTGTGAGGCAGCATAAACTTTAGGCAGGGGCCTTTCTACAATTCTAACTATATTCTAACTCCAGGAACCTATCTCTAATAATTTTACAGGGACCTGACTCTAATATATTTTCAGGGGCTTCTTTGTCTAATTTTCCCTCCATTTATAATCTGTAAAAAAATCAAAAAATTCAAAAAAAATGTTTTAAAATGCAAATAAAAATCAATATGATCAACAAACGGGAAATTATAAACATCCACAAAAAATAACATAACATCAACGAAAAATCATAAAACATTAAAGAAAAAATTGTAGTAAAAAATATTTTTATAAAACCAAAATAAAACAGCAAAAAAGCAATTTTTTTAATTTTTTTTTTATTTTTGTTAAAAAAATATCCACTCCAACTAACAAAAAATCAACTGAAAATCATAAAAACATCAACAAAGCTTCACTTATCAATTTTTTAAAAAAATATAAAAATCAACCTATACCACCCAAAAGTTAAAACATCAACTATTATCATCTAAACTTCACCCTGAAAATGAAAAACGACAACATAAGGGAAAAAAACACTACAAAAAATCAATATATCACCGAAAAAGCTACAAACATCAACCTCTATCACCTAAAACTCATCTAGAAAATGAAAAAGATCAACATGAGAGGAAAAAACTAAAAACATCAACAACAAAACTACGGTACCTCAAAAGTATAAATTATTCACTTTGAAAATCATAAAACATCAACAATTCTTTTTTTTAAAAAACTACAAATATCAACCTACATCACGCAAAAGCTACAAACATCAACTCTTAATACCTAAACCTCATCCGAAAAATGAAAAACATCAACATGAGAAAAATAATTTTAAAAAATACAAATATCACTACTAGAATCACCCCCCTATAGCGAGAGGAGATTTCGTTGTAAAAAGCCTTAAAGTGGTTGTAATAGACCATTTACAACAAGTACATGTGTGGTTGTAAAGTGGTTGTAATAGGCTTGGTTGTAATTGACATTACAACCACTTTTACCCACTCGTTGTAAAAGATGTATTTACAACAAGTCACTACATTGGTTGTAAAGAATCATCTATTACAATGACTTTTTCCTTTGTAAATGTTTTTTTATGTCACCTTCATTTTATTTACAACAATTTTTCTCGTTGTAAATGCAAATATTTACGACACAATACTCTGTTGTAAATACAGCTTTATATTAAATTTCTACAATATTTATTTGTATTTATTGATTATTGCATAATTTGTTATAATGAACATAAAAAATATAGCAATTGTAATTCATCAAACTTTTTAAATAGATAATAGGTATCCAATATGTAGACATCTAAAATGTTAAAGATATTTGACTAGAAATAAACTCTAAAAAGAAACTAGTTTTAACAGTAATCAATCTAATCGAGATCATATAGTAAAAACTCCACACTTCTTGAATTGCACGTGCACTCGCATTTAATAATCTGAAAGATCAAAAGGGAAAAACGAGTTAGATTTGTGATTGGTCACTTGGGGAATGAAAAGAAACAACTTCCAGTAATTTAAAATAAGTATGATCTCATCAACAAAGCCCTTATTTCCGTATACATCAGTGATTAACAAAAAGAAAATATCATGTAAGTTTCGTGTCATAAATCAACTTTAAATCAATGCTGCTCTTATTACCATATCTATCACTCATTCATACAAAGAAAACAATACTCAAGTCTCACGTCTTTAATAAACTTAAAATCAGTATCATCTTTGTATAAATGAATCCATATATCCGTGGATACATAATCAATCAAACCCCTCCCATAAACTTCAAACAATTGACAGGATTTGTGCATATTCTAAACATGGGAGCGAAAACACGGTGATTCATGCATAGTCATCAAACATGAAAGTGCAGTCAAACCTTAATGAAAAGCCAAGTTTGGGTTTGGCTCAACCCGTTTACAGCCATAGTTCAAACAATTATATTGAGCAAGATTTAGAATGCAATATTAATATAATAAAATAGTACTCATACCTTCATTGATGATTGACATCACTTCCAATAAATCGTTGAAATGCCATTGTCATGAGTATATTCACCTTTTCTGTCAAACCATCTGTTTGTTCTCTTAACTCTTTCACTTCAGCATCATGGTCCACATGTTCTTTCTTCCGAGTCTCTTCCATTTCATCTAACCGCATTTTCATTTCACTAATTTCTTTGTCCTTATCCCGAAGTTTGCAGGTGAGTTCTACACGACTAGGCAGGTCTCCCCTTATATCCTTGGGTTTGGTACCATACCCATAACAAACAACGTGATTACGACTTTGTTGCCCAAAAGCCTTCTCTATCACGTCAATACGTGATAAGGATTGATCTTCTTCAATACTAATGATCTCATCCTTTACAATAAAGAAAATTTAGAAAAACACACATATATGAGTAAGTGTATTGATAACTAAATATTCATAAAATAGGAGAAACATACATGTTTGTTAGCCGCTTCTTCATCCAAAGTCCCACATTTTTGCATTCTAGTTTTCTTAAAAATCTCAGATACTGATGGAACATTTCCGTCCTTCCCTCCCTACATATGAAATCAATTTTAATTCAATGTATTCTTATCAACCTGCAGTCTAAACATAAAATTACTATTATGTAAATATAAAAAGAACATACCATTTCACTCCAAACAACTTCCTTAATTGGCTTGCTACCAGTACGATGCAGCATATTCTTATTAGCTCTGTTCCCCGAATTTCGTTCGCTCATTTTCTTCAAGAATAAATAATTTATAAATTTTGAATAGAGATGGATAAATCACAATATAATTTATCAAAACAAATTAGGAAGGTACCTTAAACTCATCATTCATGTAGTGCTCTTTAACAAGCCATTCCCAATCCTCTCTTGTGATGTGATTCGGCACATTCTTGAGTGCAATTTCAATGCTTTCTTTTTTATCGATATTATCGCGCTTCATCAGACCTCTCCAATTTTTCCATAATCTTTTCATGTGATGTAAAATTGCATCACGCCGTATATCCATATGATCAACCTGAAATTTGTTCTACAAGAAAGAAAACTACGATAATTATCATTGCAACATGTAATTTCTAAAATTATTATTTTAATAATTTACGTACCATGATTGACAACCACAAATGTTCCATCACACTTTCACCAAGCTCGTCCCATTTGTGTACTCGAACTGGCACTATACTTCGATCGCGGATAAGTTTACCCATGTGTCTTACCAGCTCTTTTTGATTAACTCCGACTGGACCATTGTTAAAAAAATCAACTTGCAGCTTATGGCCTTCTTTTAGGTTAGCAACTCGGGCGCACTTGTTCACACCTCGATTCTTTGCATTTGCATCTCTTTTCTTCCTTCTAGTTACATTATCCAAATCTATGACAAAAATATTACCAAATAAACCAGACATGATTGAATCAACCAAAATTTCATTAAATATAAATAAACCAACAAAGGTGGGCTCAAAATAAACTAATTTCCATAAAATATACACTATCACTTTGTAACGAGTTTCTAAAAGCTAGTTGTGAGAAACAAGCTACTGACCATCACGTTGTACCCAAACTTTGATGTTATATAGATGCAAACCTGTTTCTTTTAGTGGCCTTGCAGAATCTTCATTCTCCTGATTTCTTGATTCAGGCTGGTCCCTAACTTCAAGTGCTAAATCTGCAACTTTGAGTTCTCAATAAACAAGCCAAAAGGAAGTAGATTACAATTGGTTATTTAGCTAGCCAACTCGATCTGATTTAACAAATTTTCTTAGTACTGTAGCCTTAAGAAAATTTTAATTTTCCCCCACAAAATTTAGATTAATAAAAAAACTGATATCAACAACACCGAAGCCCCAATATGTACTATATATACACACAGATCATTCATGTTCGAGCTCGATTAAATATATTTTTTAGGATCGATAAGTTTGACGAGCTTAACAAACAATATTAGTTGAGCTCACGATGCCTATTCACACATTTTCTTAAACCAAACACTAAAGAAAATGTAACCATCAGATATCATGATTAAAGTTTACAATTTTTTTTACCATAGTGTAACATCATAAGCACGATAAAAAAACAACAATTTCAGTTGATTATACATGGCTGATTTATTTAGAGGTACCTCGACCTAGCTAAATTCATGAACATGACCAGAAAATTATGCATGAAAGATTATACATTACTCTTTAGGGTGCATATTAAAATATTGTTGCAACTATTGGGGAAAAGGATCCCTACTTTGTCTGATTGAATCCAAATGGTGGCAGTATCCAGACCTGTGGTTGTCCGAACACTCTATAAAAAGGCAAATATAAATATACATGTATTATAAATAAAAAATTAAGAGGCAAACCTGTTTCACTCGATGGCCTTGAAGTATCTTCACTCTCACGACTTCTTGATTCGGGTTCATCCCTAACTTTAAATGTCAAATCTGCAACTCGCTACCTTTTTTTATTTGTAATGCTCAAATCTACCATAAACAAAAATGGAAGACAATAAATTCTAGAAAATTAGAGGTGGTCAAATTTGTAAATGGAATAAAACATACCAGAATTTTTGGGACTTAGCATCTTTCCCATTCGGTGTAAATAAATTACAAATAACTATAAGCATGGAGTTGTTATGGAAACCGGTCTCATTATCAGAATTGGTGGAATTTGCATGAGCTGGTGTTGGCTTGTTTCCCACATTGTTGAGTAATAACTCAAAATCAGCATCGGAAGTGAATGAGGTCCCCTAAAATGGTCTTGACTTGGTTCCCCCGCCATTCAGTAAGAATGACTGAAAATCAATATCAGAACCCACCATATTTCCCTGACTTGGTTTGGACTTGTTTCCCACACCATTAAGTAACAACTTTAAATCAAAATAAAAACTAATCGAAGTTCTCTGAACTGCATGTGACTTGTTTCCTAGAACATTTAGCAATGACTTAAAATCAACATCAGCCTTGATCGAAGCTCCTTGAACTTGTGTTGACTTATTACTCATACTATTACAAACTGACTCCAATTCAGCATTTGAAGTGATCGAAACTTCCTGGGCTGGCTTTGACTTATTTCCCACATCATTAATCATCGACACAGTAGAATTTGTTCTACAAAGTTCTCCATTTACACCTTTAGAAAGAAATCAGGGCAATAAATTCTCCATACCATACTTGGATATACTTTTACCTTTACTGAGGATTCCTGGAGCCAAATATTGAGGCTTGGTTGACTTCTTAGAAGCATCCATTATCCTGCAAAATAGAATAATAACAAATCAGAAATGGATAACAATAAAAACAAAGAAATACAAAATAATAACAATCATTATTGATACACTAAAAAAATGTAATACATCAATAAAAACCATAAATGTAGGGTATTTATTTTGCTAATGTTGATGCAAAAAATAGTATGTAAGGATAGAAAATATGTCTGAAATTAAAAGAAAAACATTTATTCTTCCATTTTCTTTTCCTAGATATGGAAGATGTATCTATAATCTCAGGCTCTTCATTTGGTCCCAGTTGAAATCAGATTCCATGTGAGTGTATTGTAATTGGTCTACTTGTATGTTGAATGATTCATTATCTTGGTATGCATCTTCAAAACTTTCGGGAATGTCTAAATCATCTTGGTCACCATCCTCATCTCTTGAAGGAATGTCATAAGCATTAGGACTTGTCTTAATGGCTATGTGCCAACTGCCTTTATTAACAAAATATGGAGCATAGAAAACTTGTGACCCTTGGCTGTCTAACACAAATGGCTCATTTGTCTTCAGAAGTCGCTGCATATCAACACTTACAAAACCAAATTTATCGGTTCTTATCCCCCTTCATGAATCATGCACGTCAAACCAATTGCAGCAAAATAACACAATATAGTTCCCTCCAATCTAACAACCTCTATCAATACTCCATAGTAGTCTACATCCTCAGAACGATTTCCAGTGTCACAAAGAACTATTACTCCACTATTTTGAGTTTTGAAACTTGTATCACGAGTGTTTGTGTGAAACCTGAACCCATTAGTCACATAACCACTTAGTCACATAACCACTACAGGACTTAAGATGTTGAATAGGACCACGAGCTAATGAAATAAACTCTTCTCCATAAGGACAATCTCCATCTATCTCTAACTTTACAACCTGATAGAAAATTGGTAAAAATATATAGTTAGATTCAAAACATCTATTTATTTGCATGAATGAAATTATCAAATACTTTGATTTTAGTATTACATACAAAAAGCAAACATTTATGTTTAATAAGTCTTGCAAATAGAACAACAATATACAGAGGCACCATTTAACAAACTTGGAATGGGACAATAATAAAAGAAGTAATGTTTAATTACAGAGGAAACTTTTTTGTTTTTGTTTTGAGACTAACTTCATGCATTCTTTATTCTGTCATTGTTTCACAACATTGTGACTCCGTTTGCTGCTATGGTCAAGCAGACAAAGCTTTAAGAATTATATATTTTCTAAGTATCTAAGGCTAAAGATGACGTGGCCAGAGATGCAGGAGTAGGAAGGATTTTCTAGCAGAAAATATCAGACAAAAAGAGTGGGTTGTCTAACCAGAACATCAAATAAAGTATTAAATAAATATTATTGCAAAAAATAATAATACCTTTATTTTGAATCATTGCGCAAATTGTTTATCTCTTTCTTCTCCATCTTGTCCAACTCCATTATTGTCCATTTCACTTTGAAATTCTCTACAAAAATAATTACTTAGTTATAGTGTATTAAAAAATTCAATTAACTTACATAAAATAAAAAAAAGTCATAAAGAACTTACTAAAAATATGGGATAACTTCATCACAATTCTTCAAAACATATAAGTGAGCAATTCCCCTTTCCCGAGGGTCAAGTATACAAGCCTTCGCTGCTCCTAGTGGTCTGCCCGAATGAGAAAATATCGATAATATTTTGTGACCCTTAGTACCACCATCATACTTTTGCTCACAACGATTGAACTTTGTGTCCACGTTGTGCAAGTATCTTGAACATAAAGTCATACACTCATTTGCGAGATAACCTTCAGCAATGGACCCTTCAGGATGAGCTTTGTTACGAATGAATGTCTTAAGAGTAAATAAATATCTCTCATCGGGATACATCCAACGAAAACAAACAGACCCGTATATGATAGCCTCATCAGCAAGGTGCACCATCAAATGCAACATAACATCTAAAGAAGAAGGAGGAAGCCAGTTCTCAAACTTGGAAAGGGTTATTGGAATTTGAGCTTTAATTTGCTCTAAATCTTCAATTCTAACTCACTTAGCACATAAAATTTTGAAAAACATACACAACTCAATTAGAGGCTCATTAACATCTCTAACTAGAAGACCACGTAAAGCTAGAGGAAGCAAACACTGTATAAGTACATGATTATCATGACTCTTCAAACTTGAAATTTTACACTTCTTCTCACTTATACAAGATGATATGTTGGAGGAAAACCATCCGGAACTTTAACACTCTTCAAAAATGGACAAAAGGCCTGTTTTTCCTCTTTTGTAAAGCTATATGGTGCATGAGGCAACTGAACTTTTTTACCATCTTCTTTC